>CAMOHE010001295.1:2656-46135 GCA_946598075.1 Artocarpus hirsutus
TTTTTTTTTTTTTTTCTTTTCGTGCGTCTCATTCATGATTGATAACCATACAGCTATAAATTGCTTTCAGGTGTCCAGAAAAAATGCTGTTGATAAATCAGAGCTCAAACTTCCACTAATCCGTATAAAGGTAATTTCTGCAGATACTTGAAATGCTATGGTGGCCGAATGTGATCCATACTTGTGCGCTTGTGTTTGTTATCTATCTCTTGTGTTGTCTGCCCTGTATTTTACCTTTGGGCAAATTCATATGGTAATTTTTGATTTTCTTAATCTTTAAAGGTTTCTAGGAGTGCATGTACAATGAAATGTAGGAGTGCATGTACAATGAAATGTAGTCTTCTGGCAAGTGACACCTGAATTTGAAAATGAAAAACAAAATAAAATAAAAAAAGGGAAGAAGAATAGGCAGAGCCTTAGCCATACTGCTTTTCTATGTCTTCGTTTCCTTTTGCCTTCATGTGTAGCTTAAATCATGCCTTTTTTTTCTCCCCTCTATCTTTAACTTCTGTTAGATATAATTTACTAATTTGTGACTGGTCTTATACTTCACTCTGTAAATATTCCCATGTCTTTTTCTAGACAATGTAATTTCTGAAAAAATGATCTTTTAGTTTCTTTCTAGCTCGAGAGACTAACTTGGTGGCTAATTCGGCAGGTAGACTATTCTGGATTTATGACTATCAATCCGCAACGATTTGGACAAAAGTATGTTGGAAAGGTATCTTCAATCTTCCACCTGTCCTGTACCAGCAAGCTAGTGGTTAATTTTCATGACCATTACGCTTGGGAAGTAAATAATTGACTATAACATATAGGTTGCAAACCCTCAAGACATTGTTATATTTTCAAAGGCTTCAAGAAAGGGTAGAACTGAAGGCAAGTTAATTGTCTATCGAAACTACTTGGGCGATCTATTATCATACAGTTACAATGATTTCCAAAACAGTGTTTTTATTTGATAATCTGGTATCAACCGTCGTCTTCTTTCTTTCTGGTAGGGAAAATTGATGATTCTGAACGACTTCGCCCAGAAGAGCTTAATCAACAAAACATAGAGGCTTTAGTTGCTGAAAATAATCTGGTATCAACTATAGTCTTCTTTCTTTTCTTCTTATTTGTATCACACTTTATTTGAATTTTAATCAGAGACAACCGTCAGTTGAAAATAAAATCTACCTTTCAACTTTATACAAGTCTTAAGTGAGACGTGGTACCATCGTTCCTTTTATCGGTTCCCAAGTGAATTCGAGTTTGCATAAGAAGTATAGAAATGAATGATAACAGGGACTTACTAGCATGATAGGGCATAGGCTTCATGTTAAGACTCCACAGCTCATGGCAATATTTGATCTTGCAGAAAATGGAAATACTTCCAGTCAATGATCTGGATGTTGCATTACACAATTTTGTTAATAAGGACGACAAAATGGCTTTCTACTCTTGTGTTCAATGCAATCTTCAGGAAACACCAGTTATTAAATCTGTCTGTATTTTCTCAATTGTCAGAATATTCTGGGTGGTCAAGGATTTATGTTCAATAAACCCGATATACGTGGTCAAATATTTTTGAGCTGTTAACCTGTTAGTATTATATTCAAGATTATATGTTATGGCGAAACAGTAGCCTTTTAGATATACGAAAAACTTTATTTATTAAATGTGTTCTTTCAACTGATGCCAATAATTGTTTATTTCTCTCTTTCCTACAGAATAAAATTGCTAAGGATCCTGACACCCTGAACTTTGAAGAGGAAGATTTGATTCTTAAAGTTGGGGAATGCTTGGAGGCAAGAAGTCTACAATTTTTATACGTCTTTGTGCTTCTTGTGTCTGCTTTAATTAGGTTTTACTTCCACTATTTTTAAGTTAAATTTTATATGTATGTGCTCGTATTTTGCAGGAACGTTTCAAGGAAAGGTCTGCTCGCTCCAAGGATAGTGAACAGTCCTCTTCAGCTTTTCAATACTCAGAGGTACTTTTTTTCTCCCGCTTTGCAGAAGTTGCCGGACTGGCCCTGTTATGACAGTAGAAGTTGAAAGGCTAATCTCTAGGATTTGGAAATTCGAACATCTTCTTTATTTGTATGTATTATACTTTTGTAGGATTTCAGAAGTAATAGTAGTGCAGGAGTCCAAAGTGCAGTTTCCTTTAGCGATTATGAGGACGCTACAGAGATAACTGGCTTGAAATCAACTGCTAGAGGCCAGAAGGGGGTCTTCTGGGACATCTGCTGCTGCTTTAGATGTTGGGAAAGGGAAAACCACCACAAGAGGAAGGGGAGGGGCAGAGGCAGGGGCAGTGCAGCCGGTAACTTGAAGCAGACAACTCTTGATGCAGCTCTTGGATTTCGCACTTCTCAGAGCTTATTATTCGATCTTATTACTAGATAAAAGAAGTAATTACTAGACCAGAAAGATTTTAAGGCTTTGATAGTCCTGTCAAGTTTAAGAAAGTATAAGCGAGTTCAATTTAATAATCAGACTTGCATTTCTGAAGGGGTATACCTTGAGAAAGTCATGAAACACATGCAAATTGAAGTTCTGTGCTTTATTTTAGACTGCAGTAAATATATCAGGACATTCGCACTGTGTCTACAGATCTGCATCAATTGCTGCAACTGCTGCAGTTCAAAGCATTGCTGATGGTGAGGCTGATGTGGATCCTGCTTCAAGTGAAGATGCAGGGAAATTTGACGTTGATGAGATTGATTACAGTTTGGTAAGAACTACCATCTTAATCCATTTAAATTTTTAGCGGGTATGAAGCAGCTTGCTCTTTTCTAGGTTTAAAGAAAACCTGACCTTCAGAAGATGAAACTGCTGTTGTATGACTGTCTGTGTTATACTAAGCTTATTAGCCATCTGCATCAGTGCATTCTCGGTTTTTTTTTTTTTTTTGGTATTATTATCTAGTTCCCCACTCACCATTATTTATATTACATGGTAAATGTTTCTGGTTTTTTTCGATCTGTAAGTCGTGATATAGTTGTCTATGTACATAGCAGGGTGAAAAGAGACGCAAATACAGATAAGAAATAACCTATCATACTTTGTGCTTCAGTTCTTTTTTCTACTCTCTCCACGAATCACATGTTTTTGGTGATTTGGTTCATCTTTTGAAGGAAAATGATGAGAATGTTGGAGGCAAAGGGCCAAAAATGGCTGCTCCAAGGGGAAGAGGTAGAGGTTCTACCCAAGCCTCTAAGCGGGGAAGGGCATCAGGCAACTCTGCAGTGCATCGAATGTTTATAAGCAAGGATGACGATGACGATGACGATGACACGACAAAGAAACTAAAGAAGCCTCAAACTCGGGTTAGATTTCATTCCTTTTCCTTTTCACTTTTTCCTTTGTGTGGTCTCTTTTTATGACATGATCACATGATTTATGTGCTCATCAACAGCATCTTATGCTTCTGAGTTCACATCATCTGAGTCTTCTTCCTTTCATTAATCATGTTTTACACTGAATTCATAATTGGCTATGGTCTTTTTCTGCCTTTCATTCCATAGGTAACAAGAAATTACGGTGCTCTAAGACGGTAAAAAATGTTCTGATGAACCATTATCTCCACATGGTAGACTCTGGAAGTTTTACAAGAGGTTGCAAGGAACACAAGCACAGTCAGAAAACCCCCTTGAAGGCTTATATGCTAAAATTCTTGTAGGTGGTTGGATAATTCGTAACTGAAACTTTTGTTCTCTAATTCTCTTCCTGTGTAAATTTGGCTTGGATTTTTTCTTTATTTTTCCATGATGTTCGACACGATTCATTGTACTGCCACTCAACTTTGGAAAGAATTTTTTTCCCTTTTTATGCTGTGACTCTGTTTTCGCTTTATTGAAATGGCGCAAAATGCTAATACACAATCCCTATGGTTCCCATAGGTCGCTTTCTGGTAAAAGTGGAATATTTTTAAATTTGCTCCTCTCTCTCCTTGGTCGTTGTTCCAAGTTTTGAAGCTTTCAATGCATAACCCTCGTTGTTAAGCTAATGACTAATTATGTATGTTGCATTCATATAATCCCTATTTCTAAGTTCAATTATGTTCATTGATTAGACGAAAGAGTTTATGTACTTGTAGGCTTAGTCTAGAGGTAAATCAACATCCAACCTTTATTGTTAAAATTAGAGTTTGAATCCAAGTTTATAAAAAAAAAAAAAAGGTCGATTGATCCTATTGGCCGTCTCCAGTCCTGCTTGAAGAAAAAATACTTATGCATAGAACATGTATTTTTTTTTGGTTGAACAGCACCCTCCCTCCCTCCTTCCTAGGTAATTTTTTAAAATAAATATGCATACAACATAATTATAAATATGTGTGTTTTCTCATCTTTGTACACTGCATTTTGAGATTATTAAATAATTATGCCTTGGATTTTTAGATTGTATCATATTTATACCTTCAGATTGAGCTCAATTCTTACACTTTTTTGGTCAATGGTCAAAGTTGACAGAAAAATTCCTAAATGCCCTTGAAGAAAAAGAAGAGAATAAGAATAAAGTCAAACTAAAAATTAAAAAAATGTCTTCCCTCAAAAGAAAAAAAAAGGGAAGAACATTTAGGTACTTTTCATATTTAAATTATAAACCTTTGACCAGAAAGATGGATGGATAATTGAAATGCAAAGATGTAGCATATGGTAGGATGAACCAGGCAAGAACTCAAGAGTATACTTTTTTTGGGTTAGGTAAAGTCCAGAGGTGAAGCGAGATATCACCATTTCGAGAAAGTAATGCGGCGGATGAAAGAGACAAATTGGTTGCCAAGTTCCTTAATGAAATCAAATAAAATAGAAGAATCATTCCTTCGTCAAAGTATAAAAGAAGGATGGGGCAACGACCATGATGTCGACAAACGAATATGGAAGAACCCCTACAGCTACAGTAGAACCCTTTATAAAAAATGAGCAAGTGAGAAATGAGCATGCTTTCTGAAAGCATGCACCCTTATTAGGTCCTGGTGGCTGCTTTGGCTTGTCGGAGGCAAAGAACTTCATCACTATAAGTCTCCAACCCATTCATTTGGTCAAAGTCTCCACCCTCTATTGAGAGGTGCACCATGTTGATAGGAATCGATAAAGAACTTTTTGTACACATAATTAAGGGCAGCATTCATGGCAATCATCACTGGTTTCTCCCGAGGGCATGGTACGACTTTGTTCTTGGTGTTGCTTAATAGTTGTTCAGCGCCGCTTTTCTCCGTCTGAGAATCTCCATCTGCTCTAAATGGGCGAGCTAGAATCCTTATGTCAAGTTAGTTGTTCAAAAGACTTTCTCTTTGCCTTTTGCGTCTTCAGCTTTTCAAAAGCTCGGATCCATCCTTCAGGATCTTCATTAGTCTTATTTCATAAACAAAGCCTCTTCAATAAAGACCCTTTTTTTTTTTTTTTTTATTTCTTCTACATTTCTCATTTTGTTGACTGAAAGTAGGGCTATTAAAAAAAAAAAAAAAAAAACAAAAACTGAGAGCAGCCGAAACTGACCACCAAATCGGCCAAAAAAAAAAAAAAGGAAAAATCGGTTTCGATAGCAAAACCTACCAATTTGGTCAGAAAACCAACCGCCCACAAGGTGATCGGTTCAGTTTTCAAAAGAGAGATTTTTCCATCGATTTGGAAACTAAACCAACTGATCAATTTTTTCTTTTAAAAAATAATAAATATAAATTGTAATAATATATCATATATTAAACACCATATGATGTTTGAACTTTAAAAATTTGGATTTTATTGTTAAATGATGAATTTTTTTGATAATTTACATTGTTTTTATTATTTATCCTATCATTATCATTCTCAAAATGTTGGGTCTAATACGTTATACTATGGTAAAAAAAGAACAAAAAAAAAAAAAAAAAATAAGTGGAACCTAAAAGGTTACTGATAAATTACTATATGTAGTTTAATTGGTTACTATTGTCTCTGACCGCTACAATATTGACCATCATCGCTCAAAAACCAAGTGACCCCTCTTTATAATCAACCGATGCTCGGTTTACATTTCTCAAAAACAACCACCGTTGGTTAGAAATCGACCGACTAAAGACCAATAGATGAACACCGCTAATTGAAAGAGGAAAACTGCTATCTATTGACTAAAGGAGTGAATGGCTCTCACGAGAGTTGCGAGCAGAGCTAGTACTTTTGTTTAGTGGTGCACTATAGAAAAAAATACAAATAGTGTCTTGTTGATTCAGACGGTTAATGGCTCTCATGAGAGTTGCGGGCAGAGCTAGAACTTTTGTTTAGTGGTGCATTATAGAAAAAAATACAAATAGTATCTTGTTGAATGAATACATAATTATATATTTTTATTATTGGGCAGACACATAGTTATAATTTATTTTTTTTTTTGTAAAATGGAGGCATAGTAGTTTTTTTTTTAGTTATTCAGAGGGGGAATGGGTATAATTTTTATTATAAAATAGGATATACATATATATATATATATATAATATTTTTATATTTATTTTAGGGCAAAAATTGCCACCGTGTGAGACAATCCGAAATGCATCTAATTTTTTGGATAACTTCGATATGCAAGATATAAAAAGAAAAAAAAAAACAATGTCAAAATAAACCTTTGAAAAAAAATATATACGGATTTACTATATGTTTGAAAGCAGTTATACTTTTTATACAATCTAACATACACAATCTATTTGATAACACCATAACGTAAGCTATATGTGTGTGTTTGTGTATATATAATTAAAGCTAAAATCACATTAGTCGGTTTTACTGAAGTTAGTTTCCTGATTTAAGTGTCACTATAATGGGAAGTGCTAACGCTAATCTTTTAAGAAAACCGGTCCTCTCTCACTATATAAATATAAGAGTACTTTCTATTCTATTAGGAAAACATGTAATAGAAAACCTAATTGTAAGGGTTAAGGGAGAGAAACAAAGTTTCTTACAAGGCGCCCTATGCTTGCCCGATCGCTTCTAGATTTTTCCACTTGTTAATGTACATTGTCTATTTGTATTTAATGGTTACGTTTCAAATAGTTACATTTTCAATAAGAATATGTTTTAACAATAATTAATGTATGGCTTGTTTAGTCTTAAAAAGTACAATCCAATATAACCCTAAGTATAAAATTGTCCAAGTAATAAAAATCGATGAATCCGAGGTCAAACCTACAAGAATGATATTGCTAATGGTCCAATATACTTGTTATATTAACTAGTTATTTATCTTTAAGCTGAACAATATGAAGAGTAATATTTATTATGTACAAAGTATTACAATATTTATACATCTTTATAGCATTTTTCATTATCAGAATTTTATTATTTTGGAATTTCAATAACAAGAAATGTAGCTTAAATTAAAATAGAACTTCAACAATAAATGCAATTAATTTAAAATAACTTTAACAAAAATAACACTAATAACATATTAGAAGGGATTAAATAATATTTATAACAATGCTAAGTTTCAAAGGTTCTGTTTTGACAATTAACTTAAACAAATTTTAGTTTTTCTAATTATTTATTAATTGGTTTAAGTATACATTATGCCATTCTATGTTGATAATAATCAAGTATTACCAAGTATTTATTGTGTCATTTCATGTCTATAATACAATAAAAACTTAACTTAATAAACAAGTATAATTTTAGCACTACTTAGCTATTATCACAACCAAAATAATAAGTTAAGTATTTACTGAGCCATTCTCTGTCTAAGGGTAGTCAAGGTCCTCCCAAATGTTATTTGTGCTAGCCTATGTCGTCGAAAAATCAAAACCAGAATTTTGGCAGAATTCTAGCTAAAAAAATTCTAAAATCCTAAGCTTTCTAGGAAATAATTTTGAGGTTGTAACTGCCTATAAAACTAAGAAAGACTAAAAATATTTAAGGCAATTTTACCAGAGTTTCCTTTTCTCACCTCAATTAAAAAGAAAAATAAAAAAAATGCTTAAAATAAAAACACTCAAAATATTATTGAGTGTAATTTTTACAACATAAATTGACAAATATTTTACAAAACTTAGACGAAAAACTGAACATTAAAAAGCTAAAAACTATAAAAACTTTAAACAGCATTTTTATTTGCGAAAAGAGTTGCATGCCTTGGGCTTGAGAGCCCATATTTATAGGGGTTTAAAAATTACTATTTGGAATTTTTAAATACATTTGTACACTATTCTTTCGTTGAAAAGAGGGCTAGCAAAATTCGTGTTTATGTCGGCATGTTTATAGCACGACATGTTTAGGTAGAACACGAACACGACATGATTAATAAATATGTCAGGAATACAAACACGAACACAACTCGTCTATGGCACGCGTAACATGCCACGACACGATTACTAAGCGGGCCGTGATGGGGTGATATGATAACAATAGGCTATGGCACGTTTATGACCTAATTAACTAAAAATTAAAAAAATTTAAAAAAGCCAAAAAAAAATTAACAAAAACACAATATCTAATTAATACTAAACTACTATAAATATTTCAAATATTTTTTTAAGTTTAAATATGTTATAAACGAGCGGGTCATGTCGTGCCGTGTCGACACATTTACGGCCTATTTAATTAATCGTGTTAAGGCGTGTTAGCACGAATCTAGTCGTTTATTGTTGTGTTATTCGTACCAACCTATTTATGACCTAATTAATAAACGTGTGGTCTAAACTTATTTATTTTATGTTGTTTTTATATCGTGTCATCTTGTCGAGTCTGAAATGATCAGCTTTACTTGAAAACGGATACAAGAATCATCTTTTAAATTTTTAAATAATTTTCTTCTTCTTTTTCTCCCTCGAATTTGGCTCCAGAGAAATTTCTGACGAAATCAAGTGTGACGTGGCGCGGGAGGTATGGAAGAGACACAGTCTGGTGGAGAGAAATGAAGAAAAGCGAGACCAGGTGGGCCAATTGGGACCGCAATACAGACTGTAGGATCTCACCTGGAAAGCCAATCGGACGGACAAAAGTCTGGCTTCACATGAGTACAACCACAACTGATCAGACAAGCCATGCAAACGATGGGCCCCCACCTGTCATGTGCCTGACGCACGCAGTGACGTCGCAACATGCTTCCTTGATCCAACGACTGAGGATTGCAGGCAACTGAATCAAGCGGTTGATAATTTGCCACGTGTCCTCTTTTTAAAATTCAAATTTTTATTTATTTTTGAAGCATTTGATGTCCAATTTTGCTTGTTTTGATGCTGTTTTGCTCTTTTTTATCAGATTTGAAATCTAAAAATAGAAAATTAAAACAAAATTAATTATTTTACAAACATAATATTTACCATAATTTTAAAAGTATTTATTTTATATTAAAACATACAAAAATAATTACAAACTTTTAAAATTCTGAGCTCTTCAGTTTGACACAAATATGATTTTTAAGACTAAAAAATATTTTTAGAAATAATTAAAAATATTATGACATATTTACAAACTTAAAACATACTATAAAACACATTAAGACTCAAAATAAAATTAGCACTCAATATTTTTATGGTTTTAATTAATTTTAAATTAAATTAATATTTTATATAAAAAATGATTGTAAAAATAACAAAAAATATTATTAAATATAAAAACATATTAAAAAATCATAATTAAACATATTTTTCTACTAAGATATTAAAATACTATATATCACATAATTGTTTTAATTAAAGAGTTTAACGAGAAATGTAATTGATTTTAGCTTTAAAAAATGTGTATTTTCTAAGTCTCATCATAGCATGATAAGAATTCAAGCTTGTTAATTACCATAAATTTTTTTGACAAGTATTCACTTAATTACAACATTTAGATTTATATCAAACTACGATGAATAATAGTATCTATTGAAAATGTAACTATTGAAACTACACCCATATATAAATATATGAATCCAGATGTGCCATAGGACAATCATTTTATTTATGAGCAAAAGTACTTCCTTTTTTTTTCCTTAAACTTGAGGTTGGATGGATTTAAACTTAGGCTAGAGTCAATCGTGAAATTAACACTGAACTATGCTTGCTATCATTTTATGAGCTGGAGTGAATAATGAAAACAACAGTGAAACTTGAAGCAACATAAAACTGAAAAACAACAAAAATTAAGCAACATAATGTTTACACTTGTTAAGAGGCAACCCCATAATGTTTAGTCCCTAATAATATCAGGCGTACTAGTTACAATTAGAAATTATATTAAAAACAGAACTATAACCTAATTATCTTATGCTCATTCATTAATAACTTCCAACTCTGGGGCCATACGTCTTGGGAGGATCTTGGCATTTGTTTTGGAGGAAGCTTTAGAGGCAAAAGGATTAGGTGGCATGCTTAATTCTTTATTTCCTTCCAACATCTGAACCACAATGCTCATTGCAGGACGGCTTATTGGATGCCACTGGATACACCATAGTCCTACGATTGCAAGTTTCCTCGCAGTTTTTGCATCTCCCTCTTCCTCGATAAGAATCCGAAAATCTTCTTCTTCTTCTTCTAGAAGATTATAAATCCATTCAGGGTAATAAATTTCATCTGTGTTCTCCTCGGTTACACTAGTATTCTTTCTTCTTCCTACCATTTCAAGCAATAATATCCCGAAACTATAGACGTCGGACTTGTAGGACACATTTTCAAAGTTCCAAGAGAAGACTTCGGGTGCAATGTACCCCATGGTTCCCCTAGCAGTAGAAATTGAAACCATGCTTTGATCCTTAGAACACAACTTTGCCATGCCAAAATCAGAAATTTTGGGAGTAAAGTTTTGGTCCAACAAAATATTACTGGGTTTGATATCGAAATGAAGGATTCGTTGGTCACAACCTTGGTGGAGGTACTCAAGTCCCTTTGCAATTCCAAGAGCAATGTTCTGCAGTGTCTCCCAATTAAGTGAAGGATCTGCGACCCCTGCAGCCGCTGATGACGATATATACTTGTCAAGGGAATCATTTGGCAAGAATTCATAAACTAGAGCTCTTTTAAATCCTTCGGCACAGTAGCCAACCAAACGAACCACATTGACGTGATGAATTCGACCCATTGTTGCCACTTCGTTGATGAAGAACTCCTCTCCATTTTCCTTGGTATTGTTCAGGATCTTTATAGCAACAAAGACGTCGTTGGAGAGCCTTCCCTTGAACACTGTTCCATAGGCTCCTTGGCCTAACTTATCCTTGAACTGACTTGTGATCTTCTTAATGTCAGCATAGGTGTATCTTGACGGTTTAAGAGCAATATAATCCTCCAAAAACTTTTCAATCCTTGCACAACTTTCTCTGTCATTTTTGGCTAGTCTTTGGAGATAAAAAGTTGCAGCAACAACTATTGGACAGACAATCAGCAAGCCAATGCTTGTAACTACAATGATGAAATGATTAATCCGTTAGTACAAAATTGATGATGTATAAGAATGCGCGCATGCGAGGCCTAAATGTTTAGATAGGAAAAAATTTATACTGACCTATCATTGACGATTTTTTTGAGGTGCCTGCAAAAGAACATAATAGTTATGGATCATATATTGTTGTTACAAAAATAGTACGATAAAAATAAAGAACAAGTATACATACAGATTTACGTAGAAGTCCAAGATAAGAAAAAACTACAGGCAGAGGAGAATAAAATCACTAAACTCAAAAAGATTACAAGGCAGTAACGATTAGGAAGGCTAAAAATCGATAATGCCAAACCCTAAACAATTCCTTATATATATATAAGCATAAACAAAACATTGATATGTGATATAACGTAACATACCTAAAACATAAACTAAACGACCCAAAATACAAAGGTCCATACTGCGAGGGTAGAGCCCCTAGACACCCTGTCAGATCAGTGGTGGACTATGGGATCAGGCCTATCGACCCGATCCCTCCGTGTTGGAGCTTATGTGTCTCCACATGATTCGTTGCACGCTGACCTGGATAGATTCTTTCTCATACTAAGACTGCAGCTTAGTTTGAGTTTGAGTCAATTTGGTCTTAGTATGTTTGACTCTAGTTATGAGCATTATTAGTATAAATAGGCGTTTGGGTATTATTATTAAGAGTATTCATCAGAATACTTCCTGAATATTCCTGCTAAGAGTTAGAAAAATAGAGTTTAGAAAAAAAGAATTTGTTGGGAAAATTTTTTAGGGCTTAGTACTGAAAAAAGGGTTGTGTTTGTTTCCTAAAAAAGTGTGAGAAACTAAGTTACCATATGTAATATACTGAGAGTCTGATATTCTTTCTCTAAGGTGTAATTAGAACACTATATTGGATTGGACTAAAGGCTTATAACCTCTGCCTTGGACGTAAGATTGTTTGCAATCTAAACCAAGAAAATTCATGGCTCTGTTCTTTTACTTGTTTCTGTTTTCCTTTAATTTTTCTACTGGTTTGTTTCTGGTAGACTTGTTCTTGGATTCTTGTAGGGTTGTTTTTTGGCGTAAATTCTAACACTTTGCTACCACCACATATCTCATAAAAAATTTCATATTTATTCTTCCACCACAATTAACCAATAACAAGCATTTCAAATAGTATTAAATTGATTCGGATCATTATAATAGTTGTTGACGGGAATATATATAATAATCATCAATATGAACTTGAAACCATTCAGAATAATCATCCTCATATTATAAAGGAACATATTAGATAAAAACTAATAATCATCCATTGTGTAGTGATCAAAGTAAACGCGTTAGATCAAGGCTGTGGACTTTTTACCTCTTCTTGGGTTGGGAACATGGACGCATTCAATTTCATCATCATCATCGTCATCATCATCACCGTCATCATCATCATCTTGTTGAGCTTCTGCTGCATCTTTAGTCACTCGACATCTTTGTCCTTTAGCTTCACAACTTCTACAATCTGGTTTAGACCATGTTAGTGGAATCAGATATTCTGTGTTCTTGGAGAGCATATATGTGTCGCCTGGAAGTGATTCAACGTCGTGCATCTTGGTACAACAACTATATCGAGAAGGAAAGTTTTGGATCTCATAATCAGAAGGAATCAGTACAAAGGGCGAACAGAGTGTGCGGGGAGTAATTATCTCGAGCGTAGAACACATTGTGCAATTCAATAATGTGAAGCTGGAGTTCTTCTCGCGATATCTGTATTTGAAAGGAACTAAATTATGCTTTAGATTGACGATTTGCAGCAACAACTGTATCGCGAGGCAATGGTGCGGGTCATCTACTTGGATTTCCTGAGATGCATAATCTATGCTTCTCACGGACAACTTCCATGGTTGAAATGGCAGCTCAAGTTGCGTTGTGTTGCTAGACGTGCATGTGAGATCGAAACCCGGGTGGCCACAGTGGGATGGTTGGCTATCTTTGAGTCGGAAAGGGAATCTGATTGGCGGCCCATTTTCACCGCACCTTGATTCCCTGCAGGAAATGTAGTCGTGATCATCATCTGCACCTGCAACAATGCTGTTAGCTATGATGATGATCATAAAAACCAGGAAGCAGAAATTAAGAGAAGATACATCCATTGATGCAACTACTTCTAAAACAACACTCAAATTCAACTCAATATCGTTCGTCTTTGTACTTTGCTTATTGCTTTTTTTTATGCCAAAAATTCGTACTTCTTATTCTGCTGTTGTTGTTGTTGTTATTATTATTATTTATTTTTGAACCTTAGATGTCTTTGGCAGCAGAGCCCGGTTGACTTCGTCAACTCCTTATCTTGTCTAAAAGCCGGTGTGTTTTCCGAGGCTTTTAGAAAAGTATGGTCAGTGGATGACTTCACTTTACAGCATTTACTTGGTTTTTTTTTTTTTTTTTCATGCAATAAGTGAGGGGCCACCAGCATTTCTCCTTGCTGTCGTGTTTATTTAACAGGATGTATAGCAAAGTGCTAGCTATAACTAATTTTTTAATTTAAAATATTATGTTATATGATAATTTTATATTGTAATGATTTTTTATTTATAAAATATAAAGGTTTTTTAAACTTAATGTAAAACATTCAGACGGGCCTTATTTTTTAAACAAAGAGCACGTTACATAATCTTCTTGAATGTGCTAACAGTTAATATATGTGAAAATTTGATCCAAAACACTCAATCAAATACTAAGCTGACAAGCAAGATGATAAAAATTTAAATTTATAGACCAATCATATATAACTTTATAAGATTATAATCCTCTCACTAATAAAACAATATAACTTCTGTCACTAATAAATAATAGAATCCAATATAAAAAAGACACTAAGACAGGAAGGAGATTTCCGAGCATTAAGATGATTTTTCAAACCCGTGACGACAAGCCCGCCACCGTACTCTATTGTCTCCAGGTCACCTCACTAAGTCAAGGTCGTCGGCCAATTAAGATGACTTTCTGATTGACCTTTTTACCCTTCCATTAAGATTCTGCAGATTCAATCAATTCTGCCCATTTCCTAGAAAGTGTCCCCTGACTTCTTTTGTTTGGGTACTACCAGCCGACCATACTAGCCCACAGACAAGCTGAACTGATTAACATGGAATCCCCACGAAACATAGCTCTTGTTTTTGTAATCATCGCCATCACCATGTTCTTCTTCTTCTTCTTCTTCTTCTTGTGGTAATCTCCATAACATAAGCGACCCTTTTGTACTTGGAGACGACACATTAACCCCGTTCTCGGGTTTTCGGCTTTCTTGCAAAAACAATCTCACGATGCTATACACACATGGAGGAAAGTACGTGCTGCAGGCAATCAACTACGAAAACTACACAATCAGGGTTGCGGATTACAATATCTATAATACAAAGGATAATTGCTCCTCCATTCCTTACTTTTTCCGCAGAAGTACTGACTTTTATGACCCGAATCCGTTCCGTGGATTGGAAACGAAAATCAGGTTCGGACACGCTAAAGAAAGCTGGCCGCCGCAGGTGGCGACGACGGATGAGTGGACAGGGATTGTTCACCAACTTACGGAGAGTGTAATATTCTTAAGCTGTGAAAAGCCAGTTCAGAATCCTTCTTACATACCAACTTTTCCTTGCATCAATAACACTGATTTCTTTTCCTTGTTTAAAACCGAGTACTCCAATGAAGTCGATCGTAATGGACGTGAGTATCGTAATAGAACTGAGAACTATGGAGTCGATCGTAATCGGCACAACCACAAAGTAGATCGTAATGGAACCGAGTACTCCTATGTAGTCTATGGTAATGGCTTCAAGCTTTCTGATCTGGAGGAGTGCTGCCGAGTATACAGCATAGCTCACATATCGCCATCAACGAGGATGTCTAATTACATGGATGTCTACAAGGAGTTTGCCCGTGGTTTTGAACTTTCTTGGGTGCAGATTCTTGATAAAACTGGAGAGGGCCTTTGCTATGTAGATGAGGACTCAATGCATGTTCAGTGTCTGTCTAGATCAGCCCGTGCCGGCAGAAAACACGGTCCGATATTATCAGTAAAGATTCATTTCTAGCCCATATATAAAAATCTATTGAACAATGGAAAAAAAAAAAAAGCATTGCTTTTATGTTTGATTATGTTATAATATTGGAAACATTCGCATGCAGGATTTGTAGAAGCTTTGAGAATGTTTCTCCACAAGGCAATTCGTAAGGATTCTCTTCTTCTAATCTCTGTCTTCTTTACTTCCTTTATTTTTTTTTCATTTTAAAAAAATAGATATAATAATTTGAAGTTCCTTGTGCGTAGAGAAGTATCTGTTAAGGTGTGGGTCTAACTATTACGACAAATTATTATTATTCCTATATATAAAGTGAGGTGTTAAATTTAGGGTTCTCAAAAAGGTTAAGCTGAATGGTGTGTGATTTTTCTCTTATAAGTTTTTTTTTTTCACCGTAATGAATTTTTTGCCGCAGTTGAAAGTGGATGTGGCTCTTGTATTGAACATGAACCATATAAATTATTTTTGCTTCTTCAATTTATTTGTTCTGGGTAATGTGGAATTAGAACGTCTCATTCTTAATAGTATCTCCAAAAAAACCTTCTGATGACTTTTTCCATTTTTGTTATCTTGTTTCTTGCAGATTTTCTTTTTGACAAATCTGGATACATATACATTTGTAAGTCCTCTTACTCTATTTATTCTCCCTTCTTAATTTGAAGGAGAAAAACAACACAAATTCTCGGTGTATATGTGTGTGTGCATCTCTAGAGGAAACGTTATTAAATAAAATAAATATGAGAGCTCAATTAAAATGAAAAGTTGAGTTGTTGCAAATTCCTAATCATATACATGAATGTTTGGCTCCATTCCTTATCTCATTTGGCCTGATTGGAAGAAATCTAAGACCAAAAAAATCTTAAAAGAAAAGGTCGTTATCTCATTTTTGTTGTTGTTCGTCTTTTTCAGTGTGCTTGTTGGAACCGAGAGTGATTTTTGGTGTTCCATTTGTGATTGCCCTTGCCATTTACAAATGGCGAAGGCGTCATTTATCGACATACAACGGCATTGAAGAATTTCTGCAGGGCCATAATCATCTAGTGCCAATAAGATATTCATACTACGAAGTCAGAGAAATGACTCGAGGCTTCAGAAACAAACTAGGTGAAGGAGGCTTTGGTTCTGTATATGAAGGAGAGCTCCGTAGCGGCCGTCTTGTAGCAGTTAAGATGCTTGGCAATTCAAAAGCTAATGGGCAAGACTTCATAAACGAAGTTGCTACCATCGGAAGGATTCACCATGTCAATGTGGTGCAACTGATTGGTTTCTGTGTTGAGGGTTCTAAGCGTGCTCTTATTTATGATTTCATGCGTAATGGCTCTCTGGATAAGTTCATTTTTACTGAAAAATATGGACTCATCCCTTTAAATCACAAGATGATGTTAGATATCTCGATTGGAATCGCCCGGGGCATTGAATATCTACATCGAGGGTGTAACATGCAGATTCTACACTTTGACATAAAGCCTCACAACATACTTTTGGATGAAAACTTTGTTCCAAAAATTTCTGATTTTGGACTTGCAAGACTCTGTCCACTGAATAATAATACAGTGTCTTTGACAGCAGCAAGAGGAACAATTGGATACATAGCTCCGGAACTGTTTTACAAAAATATTGGGGGGGTGTCATCAAAAGCTGATGTTTATAGTTTCGGCATGTTGTTGATGGAAATGGCAAATAGAAGGAAGAACCTGAACGTGGAAGCTGATAATTCTAGCCAAATTTACTTTCCTCTATGGATATATGACCAAGTTAGTCAAGGAAAGGATATAGAAATAAAAAATGCCTCTGAAGAGAAGTTGAAGACATTAAAAAAGATGATCATAGTGGCATCATGGTGTATACAGCTGAAACCTTGTGATCGGCCGTCGATGAGCAAAGTCATAGAAATGCTCCAAGACAAAGTTGAATGCCTGCAAATGCCTCCAAAGCCTTATTTATATCCACAAGACAACCACAATGCAGAGGACGTTGGGGACGCATCAAAGAAAACATGCTCATCAACACTATCACCATTAGAAGACATTAATTTGGTCTCAAATTAGGAGAGATATGTGTATTGGTTTGTGAGTTTGGAAAAAAAGAAAGATCATGACTCGATGAGTTTGTGTGAGATGCTTAGTTTTTTATCTAATTTATAGTTCTTATTTTGCGTCTAATTTTTAATCTCAAGGCAAAGCCTTTAGTCTGATAACCATACAGTATTGCACTTGTAACATTTTTCGTATTGATTTGCAACTTCTTGTATAAGATGGTAATACTGAAGCAAATTAGATGTAACATAGCAGTAGACTACATTATATTAAGTCTTACACTCAAATAAATTAAGTACTACACGAATATATGGATGATGTTGCAATGATGAACGGAAACTATTACAAGTTTTCGGCTGGTTCGACTGCCAGTCTGAAAACATTTACCGACATTTAACCATGATTTTGTTACTTAATTTTAAAGATGTTTTACACGTTCCAAAAAAAAAAAAAAAAACAAATAAACAAAAGAAACTTTACATAGGAAGGACAAAGAAAGACAAATAGAGAGGAAAAGAATCAAGGAACTGCTTATACAAAAGTGGACTTCCACTACTTGTAACAAACTATCACCTCAGGAGCAATACCGAGCAGCACTCGTCCATTCTTATAAATTTATCTTCTGGGTCTATTTTTCTCCATACCAGAAAAGGCAACAAAAAATTTGCGTTTAATTTTTTTCTGATCTCTATGAGGAAGTGCAAACTGAATTTAGAAAGATCTAATCACTCTGGCATAGTAAATGGTAAAATTCACATCATTGCCAGACAAGCAAAATCGACTGAACCAAAAGTGTTAACTCAAATCATAAGTGCAAGAATTGGATTTGCCATTTAATAGACAAATAAACACTCGAAAGAGAATTAATAAGCCTCCTTTTTATTCATTTACTTTCCTTTCTAATCCTGTTATGATTTAATTCTGAAGCTTGAAAATATAAGGGAGCTCAGGCACTAAACAATAAATACTTTTCTCCCTTTCTTTTCCATGGAAGAAAACCAATTTAGTCCAAGTTTAAAGGAAAATCAGTGTAATACACCGATAAATGATCTCTTGTAGAAAGATGATCACCTCAGTTCTCAACGAAGGAATAGAACAATCGAATTTGTACACAGGAAGAAAAGAGAGAAAAAAACAAAGGAAAAAAAAATGAAAGAGAGGTTGTAAGCGCAGGAAAGTTCTCTAAGCCAGAGAAGCACTACCAACAGTTTAGCATTAGCAATGGCTAACAAAACATACAACCGAAATATTGGTTGTAGAGGGGCTAAAAAAAAAAAGTGGTGTCGCACCACGTTTCCTCAAGTTAGAAGCGGTGTAAGGATTGTACTATACAAGCAGTTGCAGAAAGCCACAAAGTTGAAGTGTTCTTTTCATCGAAAATGGACCCCTCGCATCAAATTCCTTGGTTTTTCAAAATTGCCTTGACCCCTTCCTTTTCCCTGCTCAAGGAGGTTCAACAAAAATGAGATTTTTTCACATGTCAATAAAATGAAATCCACTTGAAAGAGGCACAAATGTCGTAAATAATCAATAATGCCCTTGTATGACATTGGAACATTACAAGAGAAATAGGAAAGATGCTTTCATCGAGTTTAAAACACAAAAGAAACACTAAGTAATGCTTTCATCGAGTTTAAAACAGAAAAGAAACACTAAGTAATGTCCTGCTTTGTCATTTGTATACCTTTGGGCGAACGGTTCCTGCTATGTCATTCCTTCCTGAAACAGACTGTTTTGTCCCTTTTTGACCCCTACCTGTCATGCCTCCACCAGCAATGTCTCTTCCGTTGGACTTCTTCTGACTCACAGCCATTTTCCCCGTCACATTCTCTTTTCCATCACAAACCAAGTTATTGGACTTCACCACACCGGCTCCTACTTTGTTCTTGGGTTTTGCAGCCGCAACAATTGAGTCCTGCTCATTAACTCTGGAGGGCGCCAATGCTTTAGTGCGAGAAGGCCGATATACAACCTGCAGGAATCAGTATGGATCAATATGGGATCATGTTATATCATAACTTTTCGTCCATAATCTTTGTAACCAATTTTCCATCAGTATTCAGTAGGGAAGAAAAATGGCTGCCGATAAAAAAATTCACAAAAGCTCATGGTTTGCAAGTTTTCAAAGGATCTGAAAGGCAATATAGAACAGCATCTCAGATTCCAACAGCTCGTCGTCACCTTTTGTTTTGCAGCTTCCTGGCGGATTGCCTTTGCTGTATTAGCTTGGCCTCCCTTTCTATTATTCGATGACCCTTCCTCTATCTTTATTGATGGGGCCATATCTATGCCTGAGGAATTTATTTTGCTCTTGGCCACGTGTGTCATCCTCCCCACATTTCTGCTGTCTGGGGTTATTTCTTTGGTCCGCATAGATGCAGATGTTGAGATCCTAACATCATGTCTCGGGTTCGAAGATGATCCAATGCTGGACTTGCTGGATGTAGAATTACGCCCCCTTAATTGCTTTCTGTCATTGTTTATCTCCACCCTTGTTGCTTGTCTTGAAATGTAGCTTTTTCTAAGACTAATCTTCATAGCAGACAAGAATCCATTTGTGTCACCAAATGCTTGGCTTGACGCATCAGCCGCCCTGAACTGTTTTTTATGACCACTCTCAGTCTCAGTTGTAACAGTGCTAGTTGCATTGCTATCAACTGTCTTGTTCGCCTTGGAACTCAAACTGCTTCCAATATCCTCCTGTGTGGGTGGATGGTTAGAGTAATCAGATACAGCTTTGCCCTTCAAGCTGCTTTCACAAACTACACTTGATTTTGAAATGGAAGTTTCTTTCAGTACATAGCTTAACTTGTGTTTCATTTTATCTTTTGGTCCTAGTTTAACAAGTGAAGATTTCCGACTTAGAACCTTGACCGGATGTGGCTTGTCAAAAGAAAATTTCTGTTCCCCTTTCCATTTCTTGCTGTTATATTGTTTCCCTCTTGATTTCGAGACAGAAGGTGGAAGTTTTGGCGAAGATGGCCCAAGCAAGTCAAAGTCTAGGGTTGAACCCCCATCTCCAGAATGGGAAAATGCAGACTTCAACTCTCTAGAAGAACATTGGTGGAACCTAATAGTTAAACAAATTCAATCATAGATCAGAAGTCTCATTCAGCAGAGAAAGGTTTCAATGATAATGGATCAAGTAAAAGGGGGAAAGGATGTTTACTGATGGCTTGTGTAGAACCACTTATCATCACTGCAATGTAACCAACAGAGAAAGACATAATTAGTTTTTTTTTATATAAATATAATACAAGTTTGTGGAAATCAATAGATAAGTTTATGGAGTGAAAAAAAAGAATTCACTTGTCTTGGTTGTTGGAATTGGCTTCTAAAGTGAGATCAACCCACATAGGCGCCTCAATGTCTTCCTGTATCAAGCATCAAAAAATGCAAAACTTGTAGCCAACTGTCTAGGGACCAAAACATTTGTTTAAAAGACCTTGCATAAATCAAATGATATGCAAATAGATAAAAATAAATAAATTAATAAAATAAAATAAGAAAACAGAGATAACCAAAGAAAAGACAAATTAGTCCTAATTGTTGGCCTAATTCTTCTTCTAATCATCGATTCGACCTCTGATCAAAAGGATATATGTTGATCATATTTCAATGATTCAACAACTTTGGTAATGAGCATAACTACCCTGTTGTTCCGTTGTCTTTTCGGGACATTTCTAAATGAAAAAATTCTTTCTTATTTTACTAACAAGAAATCCAAGATTTTTGGTATTCAAGATTATGTTTGGCTGATTAGAAAATGAAGAAGAAATTAAAAGGAGAACGACATAAAATATATCAATGTGAACATCAATAGGTGCAAAACTCATCTACAAAATTTTAATTATCAGATGGATACCAACGAACAACAAGAAATAAGAAAATCCCAAAAAACAGGAAAAAAAAATCTTATTGATAGGTACAGTTCTGAACCACCAAGTTTTCATAAGTTCAGTTAACTATGAGACTTTTTCTTGATCAAATATGACTTTGATGTGATCGAATGAATTGTCCAAGAAATGATGTCCCTTTAATTCTAAAGCCAATCAAAACAACGATACTGAAAATTACCAAAATCAAATGAACCAAGCAAATACACAAACACAAAATCAAGAAAACCCCAAAACCCTAAAAGGAAAAAGAAATCAGAAAGGCTTGGAAATAACAAAATTCGTACCAGAAATGCCCAGTGATCTTCATTGATCTTGAAAGCCATTTTTCTTTTCTTTGATACAAAAGAAAATCTTCCCAAAGAAAAAGCTTTAAAAGAAGGAAAAGAAGCGTTTCTTTAGAAAGTCAGTTTACTGTTGAACAAGACAAAGGTCTCCAAAAAGCCCCTCCATTTCTGACCTCTGGCTCCTCGACTTTCTCGCTCTAAAAACAGAGTTCGGTTTTTGTAATTGACCCAGGGGGTCTTTGTGACCGTTCGATTAGATGACTTTTTCATTGAATTGTTTGGACGGAGGAGATCGTATGATGTGTGAGGTGGGGCAGGCAATTGACGGCTGGGATTAAGTTTCATGTGCGCTTGGGGAAATATTTTATGATTATGTCGGGGAATGCGGGGTGTGTCTTATGTTTTTGACCGTTGGGGGATTCAAATTTGCCCTGAACAAGGGAAAATAAATTAAGCTCCTTAAAAAGGAAAATGGAGAGAAATTAAGCAAATATTAGGTTTTGTTTATTTTTTTAATTATTTTTTGCATGCTGAATTACTCGTAAACATTATTTTTCCTGTTTCTAATATTAGTGTCCTTATCTTGAATTTTTAAAATTAATTTTTGTAAATAAAAGTATTTTTTATTG
Source organism: Artocarpus hirsutus (assembly GCA_946598075.1). NCBI lineage: Eukaryota > Viridiplantae > Streptophyta > Magnoliopsida > Rosales > Moraceae > Artocarpus > Artocarpus hirsutus. The sequence continues at coordinate 24,898 of CAMOHE010001295.1, forward strand.
GTAATTTTCTTGATTCGTGTAAACCGACGACCTTACAAAAAATGTGAAAAATAATAATTTGCATGTATCACTTATATTTCTATTGCACATTTATAATTTATCCTTCTAAATATTAATTTTGTCAAGTTACAATGTGTACTAAATTTGTAGTAAAACACCTCATATATTAATAACGATGTTAGTTATTTTTACATGTGTCTATAATTAAGAGCATGAAAAGCTCTTTTTAAAATACTAAACCAAATGTATAATTTTTTTTAAAATAACCCAAATTTATATTTAAAACAAAGATAATACAAAATTTTATACTTTATTAAAAACTTAAATAAAGATATTAATCATAATAAATTTGAGTTAAAATACATAAAAATGACCAATCATATTATTAATCAAATATACATGTGTAAGTTATATGTCAATTTCAGTTTATAAAAAACATCACTATTAATATGGTGATTTGCTATAGATTTATAAGTTTACGGTGCAAATTACCAAAATTAAAAGTTTATGAATGCAAATTGTATATATGTGATAAGATTACAAGGTTTTTTTTTTAATAAAATTTTGTTTCCAGAAATTGGTGCATTGTTTTTTTTTTTTTTAAGGATAATTGGTGCATTGTAATAGACAAGCAATTATCATTTTTTCGTCAATAAAATAAAAAAGTTTGCGAGGCAATGAAAATGCTCTTAGTTTTCAAAAAGAAAAAAGTTCAAGAAAAGGGACTTTCATGATTGCATATTAAAATGCAATACACACACACACATATATATATATATATATATATATATAACTTTTATGGCTCTCATAGAAAGGGAAAATAAGGGCAACTCAAAAGCTACACTCTTCCTTGTGTAGGGTGCGAAAAGGAATATTGATCTCATGATTTTGTATTGAAAAGATTTCATGATGGCGTTTTGGAGAATGTTAAAGTGGCAGTGGATGCGTTGTCAAAGCCTAGATCTCAAACACCAAATTGCTTGTACAATTCGAGATCTTCTATTCTTTCAGTTTGGCAAGGAGGATCAACACTGTCGTTGTTCATATATTGAGTCATTGAACTCTTTTTTGCTTCTAAGTATTTCTCAAGGAGGTGGTCCTTGTCCCCTTCTATTTCTTTTTTTTTTCTTCTTTTCCTTTCTGTAAGCTTGTGTTGCTTTTTTTTCTTTTTTTTTTTTTTGGTTTCGATTGGTCCATGTTTGCAGCCGTTCTGTTTTCTTGTTGTTCTATTTGTCTTCTTGGTTTGAATGAATTAATAATAATACTGAATAATGAGTCAATCTTTTCATAATTATCTTTCATCGACAAGAGACTTCCAAAAAAAAAGCGCGAACATAACCTTAAAAATTGCTGGAAAATACATAATTAGCTAATTCAATCAATTAAAAAAAAATAAAAAAAAAGCCGATTGATTCATTAAGAAGTAGTTCTATTTAATCTCTTAAAAAGTGACGCGGGGATAGCTCAGTTGGGAGAGCGTCAGACTGAAGATCTGAAGGTCGCGTGTTCGATCCACGCTCACCGCATTTCTACTCTATTTTACACGTTTTCCTTTTAAATTCGTTTTCCCCCGAAAGTAAATTCATTGAGTCTGACTGCATCGACATTACTTCTACACATTTTAGCGCATTCCCAAATTCAGATTCCAGAATAATTATATATTTTTCAAAAGAAATATAAATATTACTAAAATTAACTCTATTTTTCGAAGAACTTTCATACAAAATTAGTGGCATATCTCCATTAAACATTGTTTATTTCTTGTTAACCAAATCAAATACTCGCTTTCAACCAACTCCAATTAAATCTGCTTCTAAATACTAACTAAGATGATTATAAAAAAATTAATACTAATATGACTCTTAGGGTTATTAGTGCAATGGGCCATCACTCAAATTATTTCCTGAACTTTTGATGGAAGGAGTAATATGATACTTTGATATCTAAATTTTTAATTTAAACAAATTATTCTCCGAACTTTTGATTTTTAACTTTCTTTTTAGATTAAAATTGACCAAGTATTTTTGATATCAAATAAAGATAATCATCTCTTTATCACATTATAATTTAAAAATTTACATAAATAATTATGTTAGGATCAAAGTTCTCTTTTCTATGGTTGAAAACCATAAGTTTAAATATTTTGCACTTCAAGTAACAATTTATGTAAAATTTTGAGTTGTTAGCCAATAGGATGCCCAGGACTGTGAGGTGCTTTGAGCGTTAAATTTCAACAAGTGTTGGTCAATTTTAATGTTAAGGACCAAAACTGTAGAAGTTTAACAAGTAATTTGACAAATTTAACAATTCAGTGATCAATTTATCAAAATACAAATAGTTCAGCAATAATAATCCTGACTTTTTATCTCCCTATATGGCCTAGAAAAAAAAAAAAATCTATTCCAAACAAGTCTTAAGTAAGCTTTTTATACACCCCTTGATTCTCTGGAGCATGTTCCACGCAAAGGATGCACAACCCAACAGTCTATGATCTCGCCACAATTCACAATCAATGAATCCAATCTGATTTGATGGCAAAGCATCATCAACAAGACACAACACGATCAATGGCTATAGATGTGCCACATAGACGATATTTTCCCAACAGAAAAAACTCTCTGTTTGTGAGCAAAGATAAAATGTGGATAGAAAGATGTGAGTTGGAGAAACATAAAAATCCTTGCAAGCCTCCTGATTGGTTCAAAGAAAGCTCTCAAACCCCACCAAAATTTTCCCCACCTCTTTGCAATTCCTGGCCACGCATTAATTCATTCCCTTATTTTTGCTCTTGCTACACATAATATTATTACTAGTACAAAAGCTTCTTCTTCTTCTTCCATATTGTAGGCTCCAAATTTTTCAGGAAAAAGAGCACTAAGTTAATTAACTGAAAAGTTTGGGAACTTACCAAAGCAATGCTAATGGCAGCAACCGCTAGCTCAAGCACCCTTCTCAGACCAACCCCATTCCTTGGCCAAAACAGAGGCCAAAGTTCAGCCTCTCTAGGAGATGTTGTCCCTGTGGGAACTGGGAAATACACCATGGTATTTTCCCAATTAATGCTCTTTTCTTTCTCTCATTTAAGTATTTTGTTGTTTGGTTATTGGGAATTTAAAACTCTTAGATCTGTATTAAAATACGTCGATTGTGTAATTTTTTTTTTTTTGTTTTGCTGATCGTATCTAACATTTAAAAACATGTACTATCTATGAAATACTCTATTTTTGAGAATTTTCTTAGCATGGTGTGAAAAAAAATACTCTAGTAATATGGTATTGTTTTGAAATGTTATTATCTTTTATCGGATGTGTCAGTTTTGTTGTGATTTCGGCTAAATCTATGAAAAGCTCCTGAGTTTTTTCGGTTTGACCGGCACTAATGTGGGGTGTGTGTGGGGTGTGTGTGTTGTGTAATGTGAGTAGGGAAATGAATTGTGGTATGGACCAGACAGAGTGAAGTACTTGGTACCTTTCTCTGCCCAAACTCCATCATACCTGACTGGTGAGTTCCCTGGTGACTATGGATGGGACACTGCTGGTTTGTCTGCTGATCCAGAGGCCTTTGCTAGGAACAGGGCTCTTGAGGTACTCCAATTTTCTCACTTTTTAACTCAAGAGTGGTGCAAGTTTTGGCTTGTTAACTGTCTGCCCCAACTATACCACCAAAAAAATTTAAAAAAAAAAAATCTCTCTGCCCCAACTATCCAAGCTTTGCCTAGAACTTACTCATGCAATAAAGGTTTCTACGCCCTTGGAACATTGCTTGGCTTTGTACTAATTCCAAAACATGTGGAGTTAAAAAAATGAAATTTTTGAACCCAATAATCGTTGAAGCATCCTTTTTTTATTATTTTTGCTCCGAAATCCTTTTTGGTTGTTTCTTAACGTGATAATTTAAAGGCCACATTTTTTTTAAATGGATATATGAAGTTGTATTGTACGGCTATAAATATTAGCTAAACAAAATATAATAAATAAGGTAGTGCCGAGCTACATATAGACAAAAGTAAGTGGCCACTCTACCTGAGTTTTTATTATTCTTTTAATTTTGTATGTAAATGTATTGAATTTTTAGTTTATTCATTCTCAAATTTTGAAATTATGTCCTCAATTAGTTTTCTAACTTCGTCTCCAACCATAACTATTATTTTTCTAGAACTAGCAATCTTACACATTGCTATAATTTTTATGGCAGGAGTAATCATGTCTCATAATGCTATTTTAGCAGTTCGATAAATTTTTTCCATTGTTTGATCTATGAATGGGGGCGATTCTACGTGGAGTGTCATTTTTCTAAGTCATTCCCTTGTGCAACTCCAGGTGATCCACGGCAGATGGGCAATGCTCGGAGCATTGGGCTGCATTACCCCTGAGGTCCTCGAGAAATGGGTCAGAGTGGACTTCAAGGAGCCAGTCTGGTTCAAGGCCGGTGCCCAAATCTTCACAGAAGGTGGACTGGACTACTTGGGCAACCCCAACCTGGTCCACGCCCAGAGCATCCTAGCAGTCTTGGGCTTCCAAGTGGTCCTGATGGGCCTAGTGGAGGGCTACCGTATCAATGGGCTTGATGGTGTCGGTGAGGGCAACGATCTCTACCCGGGTGGCCAATACTTCGACCCGTTGGGCCTGGCTGATGACCCAGTCACCTTTGCTGAGCTCAAGGTCAAGGAAATCAAGAATGGAAGGCTTGCCATGTTCTCCATGTTTGGTTTCTTTGTCCAAGCCATTGTCACCGGAAAGGGTCCTCTTGAGAACCTCCTTGACCACCTTGACAACCCAGTTGCCAACAATGCTTGGGCCTATGCTACCAAGTTTGTTCCTGGGTCGTAGAATGAATGTTGATGTCGTTTTTAATGATTGGTTGGTCTTGTTCCTTGGTGAAATGAAATTACTACTGTAACGTGTTCTATGTAGATCCTCATTAGTTGCCGTATTTTCATCTCTGTTTCGGATTCTACGTGACTCGTATTGTTCTCTTGAGTGAACAAATGGAGTGCCCAAATGTCTATGTGCAGAGAAGCAGAGTAATATAGACTGTACTTCTGTGATATTCTATTTTGCATAGATGCATGTTAGAGCATGCAAAGGACACAAAATGCTGCCAAACGAAACAAATCCATAAATGATGTTAAAATTTGGAAGGAAGAACGCTCTCATGCACGTAATGTAACGTGACATGCTACAATCATCATTCAAGATATTAGTTTCTTCTTTCAAACGAGCTCACTTCACGTATACTAAGACATTCGATGCGAATTTCAACAATTATTGTTGATTTAAGAACATTCCACAACATTATTACATTATAAAAAATTAGCGATAAATTACATTAATATCTTTTATGTTTTATCTAAATTACAATGATATCACCTGGACCAAAACTGATTACATTTACACCCTAGACTTAACCCTGTTAAATTTTTATATGAAATGATAAAAATGCCCTATCAATTGCAGCCATTGATCGAAAAAATTTAATCCTAACCATTGAATTTAAAGCAAAAGAAAAAAATAACTAAACTAGACACCAAGTATAAACCCCTCTTCCCTCCTCAACCTGACCTCTCAGCAGCCTCACGCCCCCCTCCTCCTACCCCACGCCGATGCTCGCCCTCACCCCGAGGCCCCCTCCTTTCACCCCACACTAGCTCCTGACGCCCTCCCTCCCTCCCCACCCGACACCCCCTCCTCCCCACGGCGAAACCCCTCTCTCCTTGTCTCTCTCAATCAATATATCTCGCTCGCTCTCAATCAACTCTATCTCCCCCTCTCTCTTGATTGATGTGGAGTGATGGATGGGGTGGGTTAGTTGGGGGGCGACGGGGGTGGGGTAGGGGCTGGTTTGGGGGTTTGACGAGATGAGGGAAGTGGGTGGCACGGGCTTTGGGTGAGGGCGCGATGGGGTCTAACTTGGCTCTCGTTTGTGGGCCGACGGTTGGGGGGCGACTGGGGTGAGCGTCCGACGCTGACGAGGGTACGGGCGACAGGGGGCGAGTGGCTGACAAGGCTGTGGTGGCTTTGAGGAGGAGGGGTGACAAGGCCGGGGGCACCAATGGGCTAGATGGGGCGACGAGCTGGGCGGCATGGGGCTGGTAGTTGCGGGGAAAGAGACTGGAGCGGGGTGACAAGGTGAAGGTCCAACGTGCAGAGAGGGCACAGTTGGGAGGGTGACGCGGTGGGTGGGAAGGCAGTGGGGATGTTTGGTTTTGGGTTTAGTTTTCTTTTCTTTTTTTTGGCTAAACTGTTTTGTTTGTTGTCATAAATATTATTTTTATTTTTAGATTTTTAAAGCCTTTTAATTTTTTTGTAACAAACTTTTTGTTTTTCATTTACCTTTTTATGAAGGGAAGGACAGTTTTGGTATCTTAAAACAAAATTAATGATCAACTTTTACGGTCAATTAACAAAATATCTTCATATAATTTTTTTGAAAAGTAAAAAATATCAATATGATTAATTTTAGTTCAAAAGATATCACTATAATTTAAGTAAAACAGACAAAATGCCAATGTAATTTAACCATAAATAAATTGTCAAAAATAAAAGATTACAAAAAGTTCAGGGAGCAGCTATCAAATGTGAGAACACATTGCATAAAATACAGTACATATATTTGGATGAAAAATATTACAACAACACGAACTAAACAAATGGGGCAATATGAACAGTTTTTCCCCGTATATTCAGCACTGACCTTCAGATGGGTATCTACACTAACAACGACAGGATGTACATAAATTGACTAATCTTGGGCTTAAATCACTACAGTTGACCATCTGTCTATGCAGAGACTTGACAACTAAACTTCCACCGAGTTTGCCAAAAATTGATAGATATACAAGTTCTCTTCCGTTCCTACTTCAAACTACGCTACGCCATAAATATGCAACAGTGCAGGTCCTGAAATGGGGGAAAACTGGAAACGTTTCACAAATTCAACAATCTTCAAGGAACCGCCATATTTGCCCACATTCACACAGTAACATGATTTTGAACGTTTCTAGGATGCTCTTGCGCTGATTCGTCCCCACCATTTTCTACGACTTCTTTCTGCTTCTGAATGTACTAGTTTATGAAGCTTTGCTTTAGTTTCCCGTAATCTTACCTTGTACTCTTTCTTCCACATCTCAAAGCGGGCTTTAAGCTTACGCAATTCTGCATCAGAATTTATATTTGAAGCCGACTGTCCTGGTTTGATATCCACCAGAGCTTTGGCATCATTATCAAAAGCCTGTCTCTGCTGCTCAAATTCCTTTACCAGATTGCTGACTGCACTCAGAGTACCATTAGTATCCCGTCCTACCCCAACATCATTGGAATATTTGAAGGGCGTGCTTGCACCAGGAGTTCGAGATCCCATGGATGTAGCATCCTCGGAATCATAATAGCGAGGTGATGTACCAGCATCAAGTCTTCCAGGTTGACCTACTGTATGATCAACACCGAGGCTCTTTCTGGCCGCAGCTAGGCTCATCTGCATTACAAACAGAAATTAAATTCTTAATACGCATTTTGAAAGATGCATCCGATGGATGGATGGAATCTTAATACCAATGCTGGTTCTAGCACTGAAGCCCAAGTTGGTGAATTTATTGGCACACCCTCACAAGAGTTCCACATTTTAACACTAGAGTCTCACATTAGCAAGTGTTGATGTCACATTCATTGAACATACACCGTATAACACATCAGAATTCAGCTAAATCTACAGTTCCAAGATAAAAATAAATTCAATTGGAAGAGTTAAAACCCTTCCAAATTTCCTTATTTTCCTAGACGTTTTCAGCCTAATCTCCAGGTTTTAAATATTTGCTAGTTACCCAAATCATGCATATTATTTAAAGCTGATGTTATGTATGCCCATAAAAACTTACTTGCAAAGATGCCATTTGCTTTTGCCACATTTCCTCCATTGATTTCATTTTTGCCTCATAGTCTGACCACCTTGTCTCAGACTGTTGTAGTTGCTCACGCAATGCAGCATTTTCCTCTTCCTTTTGCTCGATAGTTTCTTCTGCCTTCATAACTCGCTGTCGAAGCTCTTTTAAAGGCATCCTGTGAACCTGATCAGCCTGACAGGAAACAACACCGACCATAGCATATGCTCAATTCTCAAGTGTAATGGACTTATTTATCAAGTATGTGCAATGACTTAAGAAAATAGTAATACAATAGTTGGTTCAAATGTAAACAAATAGAAGGTTTTAACTACTTGAGAATCACACAAATGCCATGTGAAGGCAAAGGTTCTAACACACGGAGGGAAGTCTAAGGAAAGTCCTGGTGCAAGTCTGCAAAAATTGTTAGGTATCCTATACACCAAAAGAACTGCTAAATGTGCAGTTTAGAAATTGAAGCAAGTTGTGCATATATTTGACAGAGAACTATACATGCGCATGTACCACTTAATAAAAGAAAACAATAATGTCATAAAATTGAGACGAGATAATTAACCATTAAAGAATAAGACCATAAAAAACAGCGACCAAATAATGAGATCAGTATGATATAGAGAGTGGGTTTCTGCGTCAGTAAGAAATACCTTTACTTCGGAAATCTTCCGTCCAGGCTTCTTTATGGATTTCAGACCGTCAGGTTGTAACTTTTTCAACTCAGTTGGGTTATCTGCATTGTAGTAGTAACTTCAATGAAATAGAACCAGCTGAAAAAATAGCAATTTAGGTTCTGAATATCAAAATGTATTTTTTATGATGACCCCACAAAAATGGAGTTTGAGGCATAAAAACAAGCTTGTTGACACCGTGACGTGCATATTTCTCTATGACGCCCTGAACAAAAAGTCAAAAACAAGACTGTAGGACTCTGTTCTTTATTCTTAATAGTTGTATTGCACAATGTAGAACGAGAAAGATGACTACACAACAAGATGGCTATAAACCAATGAAATATCTCATTCTGGAGGGGGAAAAAACGATGAGTATTATTACATGACTCTGCTGTTTTTTCTCCCTTTAGCTCATAGAAACAACGACGAGCATGGTAGCCACGGAAGTGTTTCTGGACACAAACTGTTCCTTCAAGAACTTGTTTTCTTCTATACTCCAATTTTTCAATCTGTTAAGAACCAGAAATAACCGGATTAGGAAATCCACTGGACACAAAATCAACATAAAACTAGATATTAACTTAAGTTTTTTTAGTCACTGTTCAATTAAAATAATTTAAAATTAAATGCACAAACTTTTAAGAACTAGTTACAACAAAAAAAAAAAAAAAAAAAACACAACACCACTCTAAAAATGTTTGGTAAGAAGGAAAATAAACAAGAGGGCCAGAAAATATCTAAGAAAATAAATGGAAGAGAAAGGATTTGTTATTCCTTCATTTTATCCCTCCTATTTTCTACTTTCCAAAAAATTACTCCAACCAAACACCATAGTTTCTCAACACTCCAAAATCCCTCAACCTTCTTTCCCTCCTCTTTTTATCCCCACCAAACTTAGCATTAACATTTTTTTTGGGATAGAAACGAGCATAGCATAAATGGAAGAGCAAGGATTTGTTATTCCTTTATTATCCCTCCAATTTTCTACTTTCCAAAAAATTGGTCAACCAAACACCATAGTTTCTCAATTTCCACTCCAAAATCCCCCAACCTTATTTCCCTCCACTTTTTATCCCAACCAAAAGTAGCATTAACCTTTTTTTGGGGATAGAAATGAACATAGCATAAACTACAAGCAAGAGATAAAAGAAATATGAAATTTAGGAGCGAAGACAGTAGCATACCTGCCCTCTTCGAAGAAAAACTTTAGTATAACCAGTTTGGCACATCTCAGGAAGGATATCAAATTGTCGAAGAACAGCAATGGACATACTTAATGGATCCTGAGCTGCACTGGTCTTTGAAAGTAGGAATCCATACCTAAAACAGAAGCAGACACATTAGAAGAAACTCGGCAATTCGAGTAATAACTAGCAATTGAAATACGATCAGAAAATGCATCATTTTACTGTCGCAAGAAACAGGGTGCGTCTTATCCCCCAAAAAGGACAGGGATAGACGTGCGCACACCCACAGAGGAGGCTTCTTCCCAACTCACCTTCCTGCAAATTCTTGATGCTTCATTCTAGTTGGATATCCAGATCTAGCTATCTTAACAACCTCCAAAATTCCACCATATCTAAGCTGTGCTAAGATAAGGTCTGGTTGATATAGGCCAGGAAGCTGCTTATTATTTGGCTTTATGCAGCGAATGAAATGAGGTCTGGTGCTGTCCAACTGCTGCATTAGTTTGAATAATTGAATCTACAAGAACGCAAGAATTTATTAGCTTCTATCAGCCATGTGTCAGAGGACCACCGAACATTACATCTTATGGTTTAACATGGATTCTTATTATAGTCGTAGGTAAACAAATAATGGAATATTAAATCACATTGCTCTAAAAAATTTTATAACCTTGCAAAAGCATATAATAGCTAAACAACCATCAAGTTCAAAATTTTGAACAGGCATATGTACCTTTAACTTTGTACCAACACTCTGCCTGGGGAAGTCTGACGACCTGATCTGGCACAATGTGGTAGCTGGTTTCTCAGAATTGTTAAGTATTCCAGAGGCAATCTGCAGGAGTTCGTTATTGCAAGCTGAGAGTAGCTGGAGAAAATCAGCGTGCAGAGAATCTTTATTCTTCTCCAGAAATCCGTTTGTATCATATAGAACCTGATAGAAAATCAAAGGTTACTACGAAAACAACAAAGTTCTAAATAAGGTTGATTATGAAGGCTCAAAATCTTCCAGAATTAATCCAATCAAATAGTAGCACTTCAGGAAGATTGAGAATTTCTTTTAGATATCAGTCATACAAGCTCTGCCCCACAAATGAAAAGCCTGTAAATCTACTCAAAACAGCAAGTACAAACCTCTCCAGCATGGTGACGAACAGTAAATGCCCTGCCTCTTTCTCCTTTGAAACGAGTATTCAAACTTAAATGTTGCTTAAGCTTATTGGCAAAAGTCAAATCACTGGCCTTAGGCAAGTTTGATTCCGCATCCAACACGGATAGTAACCCTGAAGATTTCTGCACACCGAGAACATAACAGAACTGACTGCATTAGTTATAAACAAAACAACTAAAATCATTTAACAGAGTAAATATAAAGCTGCAAGGACCATACCCGTCATGACTATCAAAGTCAGACCAAATACTTTTAAAGCTTCTCTAATAAGGAACAATCTACGTAGATATACAGCATGAAATTGAAGGTAAAGGAAAGGGGAGTAAACATAAATATCAAACACCATGCATAGCCGATCACTCTCAGTAAAATCAGCAAAAAATACATGAATGACATGACTACTAATTAGGACATCGATTACACAGAAGGCTTGAAGCAATATAAACACCTTCTCAAAGAGATCCAAGCACTCTTGGTTGTCTTCAAAATCCACTTTAGTCCAGTCAATACCATCCTGTTCATAATCCTGAATAAAAAGTAGAAAAGTATCATTATCATGCATAAATACGGTCACAGGTACACTAAGGATCATAGCATCTGGAAGTTCGTAAAAGCAATAAAACAAAATAATCCAATACTAAAATTTAACATTTAAAAGAAAGAGAAAATAGGCCTGCCCAGCCAGATGAGTTAGCAGCAAGAACCCCGTACCTATGCAGAGACTTCTCAAAAAAATATGACGAAGGTCCCTAGAGCTAACCTAAAGTGGCAATAGTAGGAGATGCTCACCTCCTGCTCAAGTTTAAGTAAATGCCTGTTGAAATGTTGTTGCAGCCTCTCATTTGCATAATTAATACACATTTGTTCAAAGTTGTTCTTCTGCAAAATGGGGAATATATGATTACCAAACACATAGCTCTTTTACAAGAGCGTTAAGAAAGGTTGAATCCAAATTTATACCTGAAAAGACTCAAACCCATATATATCAAGGACACTGATCGATCTCCCAACATGGCGTTGGCCCACGTGAAGTGAATTGTTAATCTTTTCTACAAGCCAATCAAACAATCTCGCATAGATAAATTTCGCCAAGGAATCTCTTCTGTCGATTGCCTGGATAATAAACAACATAAATGGGATCTCATCCTATTCTAAGGAAGTGCATTCTGTTGATAGAGAAATACACAGGTACTCTAACTACCTGCTGCAAGGTCCACTTTCTAGTGACGTTCTCCTTGCCAACTTCATTTTTATTGGCGGATAATGATAACTTCAACTCCTGCGTACTGCATCCCATCAGCTTGGCAGCATTGGTCACGGCTACACAAGAAAAATAACAGAGGTTACTCCAGAATAGTCACTTCTCATTTCCTCATTCTGTAGGATTTAAAAGAAATAAGAAAAATGGGCGACGAGCGAAGGACATAGAAGCAAAGAGCCAAAGACAGCACACAGGAATACGAGCAAAGCACGCTCATATGCACCAATACCAGGCGTGGCACTTTGGTCCATAAGATAAGAAAGTTGAGTTACCTTCATCATCCAAGACCTCCACTCGGTTCCCACTGTCAGTCACTTGGAATGAAGTGTTTCCCAGCCATAATATAGCTGCAAGCGTTGCAAATATACGCTCTTGATCTTCTTTGGAAATTCCGACAACGTTTAAAGCTTCCTGATGAAACGGCAAAGCAACCCAAAAGAAATATATATATATATATCAACTTATTACTGCAGGAAGCAAAAATGAAATGAAACAAAAAGGTTGGGTATAATGAGCGTATCAAAGAAGTAGCTTGTCACTATTGCTTCCTTACCGTTAGAATGTGAAATTTCTGAGCTTCGTTGTCACCTTCTATTGCTAGGCAATCACTTTGATTGAGATATTTGTAATTGCTAGCCATTCTAAGATTCAGTCTCTCTGCAAAAATGGACAATAATATTAAAAGGCCGTTTGGAAAACCAATTCCAACCAATGAACAATGTAAAGCTCTCACATACTATAATAAATTGCTACAATGTAAAGCTTTCACATGTTGTAGTTCTTAAACTTAAAACTTCAGCTCCAAGTAAAGTTCCAAAGGGCCTATAAGGCACCATCAATTGCTAAGAAATATTTTAATTAGGATATTTGGAATCACTAACCATTCTAAGGTTCAGCATCTCAACAAAAATGAATAATTTAATAATAATTTTAAAAATTGCAATATGAATTACTTAATTTGAAATAACAGCAAAAGAAAATTCCATGTTGAAAAACGCAAAGCATACGGGAGATCGCAGATGCTTGTAACTTGATGAAAAAAAATTATCATACAAGACTTAACACGACTCAATTCCAAAAGTCCAACCAGCTATTAAAGCACAATTGAATCATGAGCGATCATTGCTAAATTTCCATGTTTATAAACTTAATTCCAGAATGCAACTATAAAAAAAGCAACAAGTCAACTCAGCTTTCCTAATTTGGTAAACAGTAACATTGGGAAGGGGGTTGGTGGTTGACAAATTGATTGCTCCAAGAAGATCTTTTGGCTCAAAGGTTCAATTAGGATTGCCAAATTCCACTTTATACCATAATTTATGCAGAACATTTGACTTGGAAATCCTTGCAGCCAGAATAGAGAAGTGGGTCCATAGACTTCATACCCATTTCCAAGTGGAACAGCGAGGCATACATAAAATACACAAGCATTTTTGCAATGGCTATATTGCATCTCGACAAGCAGTAACGGGATGATCAACCAAATAAATTACTACCTTTTAGACTTGTGGAAGCGCCAGCACAGAGTTGATAAAATACATGGTATGACCTTTCACCATTGGCCAATTGAACCACTCGTGACTGCTCAAAGGAAACAATATGGTTTCAAATAAGACACAAAATAATACTAAAACCACCAATGAAATAGAGATAAAGCCACAAATTACCTTTTCCAAAAGAACTATCCACAATAATTCGTAGTAAATGTTTACGTTTGACATGCACATCAGGTTGTGACAATCAAGTTAGTATCGAAAATATAAGAGTACTCATGTTAGCAAAATCAGAACAAAAACATGCAAAAGTACTTACACGCTTCGATGTTAGCACCACATATTTTCCCAAGCGTACTAAATTGAATTCCAATCAACTTCCCCTGCAACCAATAAGAAATAATGCTTACCCCGATAGCATAGTCTCCAGATCTTATTTACAAAATTGAAAAAGGAAGGGTGGTTCAAACGAGCAAATTTTAAACCATAAACTTTAATTAATTTTGAACAATAGAGCAAAGACAAACTTGAGAAACCAGGGAAACTCACAAATCGGCTAGAATTGCAATTCCTAGATGTTTTTGCATTCCCAAATGCTTCCAGTATATAATTGCTCTGAAGCATTCTACGCCCAATACTGGAACTGCCACCGCTAAGAGCAGCCAGATATTGCATCGCAATTTTAGCTGTCTCAGTTTTCCCAGCTCCGCTTTCTCCACTGACAAAAACCAAAAAGATGAGTCTATAAGTCAAACTAGTAGGATGATAAATGATGATTCATGAAATTGGAAATCTAAAGATAGCAACACAGCATAAAAGAATAAACTCCGACGGATGTTGTTTATAAAGAAGCTCCTAACATGGAGAGAACTGAGCTAAAAGATATTCTCACCTGATGATTATGGATTGATTTACTTCATCTGCAAGATTAAAATCATAGCCAGAGAAATGAAAAGGAGTCAGAAAAAAGATTCACATTGCTACAAAGATAAAATAATTATCTCAACATGCAAAAAGTGTTAAAAGATACACCTCTCATCATCGCATCATAAGCAATGTCTACCACAGCGTAGACATGAGGATTGTCCAAACTTTTCTCCCTATACGCTGTGACAAAATCATCTCCATAAATTTGGACATCTTTGAAGGGATTGACAGCAACTAAAACTGGTCCTGCTTTAGTCTTCAAAACAAAAACAAAAGAACTTTAAAGAGATGGCAAAACAAAACATGAATATGGCTCCTCAATGTGAGAAGGAGGGACAAAGCTGATGCTTACGTAAATCATATCTTTGGAAAATCTATTCTGAAGATTGTGAAGAAGAGATGGCTCATTCAAGTAACTAAGCTGTATAAGATCATCAACTCCTTCAAGGATATCTGGGTTTGCGGGTAATAGCTCAGAGGAGCTGACTTTCATAACCTATGTTAACAACAAAAGGGTTTATGCAACCAAAGTAAGTACCCAAAATCTGTAGCAAAAGGCTATTATAGTTCAAACAGCTTCAGATGTGTATGAACTTACATTTCCGTTAGAGAGAGAAACATTTGCATGCTCTCCTGATGTTGATTGTACTGTTCCTGACTCCCATTGCCCGCTTGGCAATCGACACCAAACGCGAAGTTTCTGAAACAAAGTACTTGAGCACTTCAATGCATAGTTGGAAATAAGGTTTGAACACAAAGTTTGAATAGAATTTCAAATTTGTTTGAATTTTTGTGAGAAAAAAATACTGTAGAAAAGAGGGTTTGAATCCAAAATTTTTTGGTTCACACCAATAACAGACAGATTCATAAATTAAAAAAAATAAACAAAATTATTCATTTATAAAATTTTCAACCTCAAAAATAAAACTTTTAGTTAACCTATTACATTAGCTAATGACGCAATTTTATTTTATTTTTTTTTAAGGAAATGACCCAATGTGTTAAAAACCAAAAAAGAAAAAAAAAAAGTTTTCTTCCGCTTCTTAACGTTACTATTCCAGTCAATCATCGTGATCCAAACAACATGGCTAAGAAGACCGAAAATCACATAGATGATGAACGTCTTCTTCACTCAATTGCAGTATAAAATAAAATTTTTAGCGCAGAAGTTCAAAGAAAATCTCTGAAACAACAATAAGAAATTACCTTCTTCATGAAGTAGCCAATGTTATCATCCCGATCCGAGCTCTCCGTCAGCTCAATTCCAATCTCTTCCGGAGCGGCGGCGTACGGCGACTCTGCATTTCGGTCCTTCCTCATCTTCTTGCTCGCGAAACAATTCCTGTTAGAACCGGAATCATCCTCTTTCCTCTTCGTCTCTTCGTTTCCACTCGGCAAGCACTCATCACCATCGCCGACCTTGAAGTTCGTCGGCAAGGACCGTCTCGCCGGAGGAAGCCGGGCCTTCGAAGTCGGCCGAGACGGCAATGCCGGCGGCAAATCCTTCGGCTTCTCCTCCTCGTCCTTCCGCCGTAGCGAATCCAGCATTTCCTCCAGCGAGCTCCGGACAATCATCGACGGAGACGCCGATAACATCATCCTCCACCTTAAAAAAACCTAGAAAATCCCTCAAAAAAATCCTCCAAATTCACCCAAATTTCTCACCGTGAAAAGCTCACTCCGAAAACCCTAATCCTAAACCAGAGCATCGGAAACACCACTCACTCGGACTCTCCGAATTCTCTCATCAAAATCCGCCCAACATAGCAAGGAGAAAGAAAGCAGAAACGCCGGGAAAACGCACATACGGAGCTAAGAAACGCCTTTTTTTTTTTCTCCTTTTACGTTGGTTTGAGTTTCTAATTTTGAACAATTTCAGAAATCGAATTTCCGAAACGTCATGTTTTTGTTTTGTTTGGTTAAAAAGAAAAAAAAAACAAAGAAGTGAGGAATAAAAGCGCAAGTTTCGAGGCTGAAATGAAACTGAGAAGAGGAAGAAGGACGTTGGCAAAAAAAAACGGCTGGTGAGAAAACAAACCTCTTGTTTGAGACAAAGAAGAAAGAAAAAAGAAGAAGGAAGAAGAAGATTAGTTAAATGAGCAAAAAATAAAAACCAAAAAGAAATTTTTAAAAAACCTTTTTTTTTTTTGTGCCTGTTTTGGAAGAAAAATAAAAATAAAAAATAAAAGGGGTGACTTCACTCAAATTCAAATTTGGGAGATTTTTGTTTTTATTTTTATTTTTTTATGAAAATTGTTTTTGTTTTTTATTTTATTTTTTTTGGGTTCTTGAAATTCAAATTTTTAGGATGGTGGCTTTCAACATTCGTTTCTTGAGAAAACCGTTTGGATCTTCTGATAAGGACGGGGAAAATAATTAAAAAATAATTTTTTTAAAGAAAAAAGAGGATGAGATAATTAATAATTATTTTTTTAATTTGAAATAAAACATGAGCTGGGAGTAGCATAGGTGGAACACTTGGTTAGGAGTGGACCCCACAAGGAGATGTTTGGATTTGGACAAAAGGAAAGTTTGGGGTTAGCGAAGATATTTTATGGAAACTTCGGGCAAGACATTCTATATTGAAATTTTTTCTTAAATTCCCCTAATATCCTTCTTTGTTTTTTTTTTTTTTTAAATATGACCCGTTTGATTTCATTCTCAAAATTTTTACAAATGCTTTCACACGTTTTTTGAGGCAAAAATTTTAAAAACACTTATAGTACAATTTTTAAAAAATTCTCATTTTCAAAACAAAAACATTTTCACCTATTTTAAAAACAATACCAAACAACTATAGACATGGTTGTATATAAGCTCATCGGTTAAATCTACACTAGATTTTATCAAAAGCTAAGAGTTTGAATTCCTTCGCCTTCAAGATAAAAAGAAAAAAAGAGAGAGATAAATATATAGATAATCTTTGAGGTGCTTTTTTACTCTATTAGTTTTCTTTTTTGCACTAGGACCTGCATTTTTCTCCTATCAATAAGTTTTATTATTTCAATAATTAGATAAACTTTTCAACAATCTAATATATAAGTTTCCATCTTAAAAATTTATAGAGTTGTTTTTAATAATAGATCAGATTATTTGGAAGTTAAATAAATGACTAAAATAAAAGTAGTATGCATATCCCATTATAAGTTTAGTCCAAAAATAATTCAAAATTAGACAATCAAATGAATTCTGTTTCTTCACCAAAAAAAAAAAAATTAGCACATTTTTCAAAAAAGTGTTAATGAACGGGCCAACATACCATTTCAACAACCAAGGCAATAGTTTTTCAATTTTTCCTTTTAATGTTGAGAAAGAAAAATGCAAAAATTTTCTGTAAATTTTTAATTGTCTTTATTTTAGGCCTCAACAAACTCCCTAACGTCTAAATTCTTAAATATTATACTTCTTTTTTTTTGTCTACTTGTAATTGTAATAACTATCATCATGCTTGGCCACCCTAGCTATAGGCTTGAAACTTCTAAATTTTAAATCGAAGTTGTTGATGTGATTAATGTTGCCTTTTTCTATATCCAACATAAACATCTTGGGGCTAAAAAATTATAGAAAAACAAAAAACAAAAACAAAAACAAAAAATCTTAAAATGCTAATTTAATTATAGCTTTGACATATTGATCATTATTTGTGATGGCTTGGCTGCTAGTTTGAGCTTTTTTTTCTAGGAGGTAGGTTGAGAAGTAGTATGTCATTATTCTCAACAATATTTGTTTGTTGTTATCATATATAAAGCTATTGATCAACAGCCTATAAAGGTCATTTGAGTTATAAACTTGGACAACTTCAAAGTATTGTAATCTTTTGGCTCAAGAAGTGACAATTAATTAAAGTTTACACCGAGCGTGCCCTAGTTTAAGGTTTCAAAACTAAAAACTCAATCCTGTGCTTGCATGCATTCCAGGAAATAGTTAAATATCATTCTCTCTTTTTTTCATATATATAAAGACTTGCTCAATTAAATCAATAATTAAGACTAAGGCCTTTGAATGAGACTAATAGGGTGTTCGGAAGCTTGGTTTAAACTCAAATAATGTAAACTCTCATATGCCACGATGTAAAATAAAAATAAGATACAATGTAAAATTATCACATGTTATAGTGTTTTGAACCTATTGGCTCAAACTAATGCTCCCAAACACCAAACAAAACGCATTAGTTCGTTTTTTTTTTTTTTTTTTCAACTCATAGGCTCTTCTTTGATGGGCCTGGGATAAGGTAGCTTGGTCCCTCAATAATTACATTACACAAAATAAAATTCTCATTGTACTAAAATGGCAAATATGTAAATAACTCAAAAATGGGTTTAAATTGTTTAACTTGAATCATGTACGTTGAAATGAAAGGAAACAGAGAATCGAGTACTAGGCTCCTATTTTCTTTTATTGTTGGAGCCACAAAATTGGATTTAAATTATGAAAAGGACATTGTTAGCCTTTTAAATTATGAAATGATAGGGCTTGAAGATGTTGGATATCCATTAAAATTACAAGTCAAAGGTTCATGAACGTGGCTTTGTATTAATGGAGGGAAGATTTAAACCATAAGTCGCCAATTGACTATACTAACCCTTCAACTATTATAAGGCCTAGCTTCAAATTGGTGATCCAAAAATTCATTACCGCAAAAGGACAAAACAAAAAGGATGTAAGCCAATATATTTTTCTAGAAAAGGAATAAATTTTTTTTTTTGGCTGAATTAGAAATGGAATAACTTGAGTTTGAGCATGGAAATGCTAGAAAGTTGTTGTATAATCATCTTTTTTTTTTTTCTGTAAATACTAAAACCCGGGAAATTTGTGAAATTGGGAAATTTGGAAGGGGCAATTTTGTATTTTTCTTATGAAAGGAAAGCAAACACTTTGAGTTTTGATCAAGGAAAATATACTTCCATTTTTTTTGAACGTACAAACAGATACTTTTAATAAAGGAAAATTATAGTTCAATGTTGTAGAGATATTTAATTATAACCGCAACGTGGCCTCCTCTAATGGGCAATCAATGGACCAAAAAAAAAAAAAAAAAGAAGTAAAAAGAGGGGGAAATGGATAAAGTCAAATGACGTTGTACCAAATTCCAAACACAAATGTGTCCCAACAAGATTATCTAATCCTGGCCTGTTGGAACTTAATGGTTGTTCCTTTTTGCTTTTTAATTTAATTGCTAAATCTTTCTTTTTTTGTTGCTACATTGTGATCCCATTTTGGTACAACTGGGCCCATGGTTTAAATTATTGCGTACTAAGACCAATGAATGGGATTATAGTAATACATTTCGGTGAAAATGCAATTTTTTTTTCATAATAGAGGGGAAAAAAATCAAGGTACCAAAATCATAAGTAAGATCATTTATGTAAACTTTTAATCTATTATGCCCATAAAATAAAGATAGTACATCATAAAATGGTTTCAAAACTTTGCAGGGATAATGATAAAAATACAAGAAGTGAGAGCAGCTTAGTTAGTTGTAAGTCTCTCCACTCTAACCATAGGTTAATGATTTGAGTCACGTTAAGCCCAACCTAATAATAGTGATATTTCCCCTCTCCTTCTATAAAAAAAAATGATGGTTATACTGTCGTCTTTATAAAAAGCTTTATATTAAAAGAAATATTTTGTGCATTAGTTTGTAAAGAAGCAGGACACTCTTACAATACGGAAGGCATCCATAATCACCTGATAAAAAATGTCTTAAGTTTATATATAATACAAGTCAAACTAAAATCATCTGTCTAATTTTGATACTTAAAATAGAATCTAGCCAATCAAAACATGCCACATTATTTTAAAAAATTAAAATGTTCTTTAATATATTTTTAATAATTATTCATTAAATTATTTGGCACAAACATAATTGATTAGATACTGTTGAAAAAAAATTAGACCCAGGATTCGGAATAAGTCTATGGCACAAGAATATATAAGTAGACAAAAATTAATGTTCGTGAGCACCAATTGTATATGCAACTAGTGCAATACACAATCTAAGTTTACAAGGACCAATAAAAATAAATAAATAAATAAAACCAAGTTCACAAACATGCAAGCAATCACAAGGGCCACGTTACAATGGCTTCGGGAATGAGTAAGATTAGTATTTTAATCCATAATATATATCCTTAACTCATCACTATGCCAAGTTAAGAATTTTGGATACCATTGAACATCATTATGCTATTGCCCCGAGAGAAAATAATACCACTAAAAACAATAACAATAATAATAATCCTTTAAAATACATTTTCTTAGCTCAACTTTCTACGTGTTAGGCAAAATGTGTTCCACAAACTAAGTTAAAACTTATAAATTTGTTTTAACTCAAACTGTGAAAAGCTCTCACATACTACAGTAAAAATGATTAAAAAAGTTGCTATAATGTTTACAACCAAAATTGATTCTAACCATGATTCTAATTACACTTTCTAAACACTATTTGATAGGTTCGCACTCTTATAATAATAAAAACTACCCTTTTATAACATGAAAAATCTGACCAATCCACCAATTTAATCCCATGTCCCACTAATTTAATCCCATGTCTAAACTATCTTTTCATGGCGACTATATACCATCGTTGTTACCCTGCAAATTAAAGCTGAAAGGCATGAAAAAAAAAAAAAAA
>CAMOHE010001295.1:46155-58971 GCA_946598075.1 Artocarpus hirsutus
TTTGAGTTTTGATCAAGGAAAATATACTTCCATTTTTTTTGAACGTACAAACAGATACTTTTAATAAAGGAAAATTATAGTTCAATGTTGTAGAGATATTTAATTATAACCGCAACGTGGCCTCCTCTAATGGGCAATCAATGGACCAAAAAAAAAAAAAAAAGAAGTAAAAAGAGGGGGAAATGGATAAAGTCAAATGACGTTGTACCAAATTCCAAACACAAATGTGTCCCAACAAGATTATCTAATCCTGGCCTGTTGGAACTTAATGGTTGTTCCTTTTTGCTTTTTAATTTAATTGCTAAATCTTTCTTTTTTTGTTGCTACATTGTGACCCCATTTTGGTACAACTTGGTCCATGGTTTAAATTATTGCGTACTAAGACCAATGAATGGGATTATAGTAATACATTTGGATGAAAATGCAATTTTTTTTTTTCATAATAGAGGGGAAAAAAATCAAGGTACCATAATCATAAGTATCATTTATGTAAACTTTTAATCCATAATGCCCATAAAATAAAGATAGTAAATTATAAAATGGTTTCAAAAATTTGCAGGGATAATGATGGTTATACCGTCGCCTTTATAAAAAGCTTTAAATTAAAAGAAATCTTTTGTGCATTAGTTTGTAAAGAAGCAGGACACTCTTACAATACGGAAGGCATCCATAATCACCTAATTAAAAATGTCTTAAGTTTATATATAATACAAGTCAGACTAAAATCATCTGTCTAATTTTGATACTTAAAATAAAATCTAACCAATCAAAACATGCCACATTATTTTAAAAAATTAAAATGTTCTTTAATATATTTTTAATAATTATTCATTAAATGATTTGGCACAAACATAATTGATTGGATACTGTTGAAAAAAAATTAGACCCAGGATTCGGAATAAGTCAATGGCACAAGAATTTATAAGTAGACAAAAATTAATGTTCGTGAGCACCAATTGTAGATGCAACTAGTGCAATACACAATCTAAGTTTACAAGGACCAATAAAAATAAATAAATAAATAAAACCAAGTTCACAAACATGCAAGCAATCACAAGGGCCACGTTACAATGGCTTCGGGAATGAGTAAGATTAGTATTTTAATCCATAATATATATCCTTAACTCATCACTATGCCAAGTTAAGAATTTTGGATACCATTGAACATCATTATGCTATTGCCCCGAGAGAAAATAATACCACTAAAAACAATAACAATAATAATAATCCTTTAAAATACATTTTCTTAGCTCAACTTTCTACGAGTTTGGCAAAGTGTGTTTGACAAACTGAGTTAAAACTTATAAATTTGTTTTAACTCAAACTGTGAAAAGATTTCACATACTATAGTAAAAAGTAAAAAAGTTGCTATAATGTTTACAACCAAAATTGATTCTAACCATGATTCTAATTACACTTTCTAAACACTATTTGATAGGTTCGCACTCTTATAATAATAAAAACTACCCTTTTATAACATGAAAAATCTGACCAATCCACCAATTTAATCCCATGTCCCACTAATTTAATCCCATGTCTAAACTATCTTTTCATGGCGACTATATACCATCGTTGTTACCCTGCAAATTAAAGCTGAAAGGCATGAAAAAAAAAAAAAAAAAAAAGAAGAAGAAGAAGAAGAACTATGAGATAAGGTACGGAGGTACCCTACTTACAGGAGATTTTTCCAACACGTTAGACTTTCATAACTTGTCATATTTATTTTTTTTATTGATATGATTTATATGATTTGATAATTCACAAATGCATCATGTTATTAGGTATTATTTTTATACCCTACATCAAAATTTTGAGCTACAAAAGAGAAAAAAAAAATAGTGTTTAAGTAGTATGGTTATAACTAATTTTAGTTAAAAAAATTATAATATGTGAGAATTTTATATTATAACAACTTTTTACTTTTTACACTGTTTGTTAGTTAAAACTAATTAATGCTGACTAAGAGCCAAACATTTTATAAATAATAAGTTTTGCCCATATATTCCATGAATTTGGTAGCTCCAAGAACTCGAAATCATTGCCAGGTTTTGGGAGTAATGACGAGATAGATTGAGCTATGATGAAAATATTGAAATGTGACAGTGTTAGATGAGACCTCTGGATTAGCACCAAATTAAAGAAAGAAAAAAGAAATGTAAAGGTTTGAGCACAATGTCCCCTAAATGGAACCCCACGGCTGAGCTACAACAGCTTGCCTCCAATATGATATAATTAGTGATCACCTAATGTTCCGGGGAGTAAATTATCTCAAAGTCTAAAAAGTATATTTTTTTCCTTCCATGGCGTGCAATTATTTGCCTTTTAGCAACAATCTAATAATGCCTCCACGCCACAAAGTAATAATATTATTTTCCCCCCAAAATTTATTTTCATTGGTCAAACAAAATACCCTTCAATGCATGTCAAGCACCAAACCATCAAGAGTAACATAGAAAGTTGATGAAATTTTAAGTTTGATGCCATCAAGATGGTGGCCCAATTACATTGAGCTCACTCCAAATGATTTGCTAGAGGGCAGGTTTCAGTCTATTAACTCTATTTGCCTTCAATGGTCTCTGCTCAGTATTCTCACCGGTGGTATAATTTCAAATCATCAGATTTGGTAAAATCATTTTGTGGTTTAATTAAAAAGGCGTTTGACACATTTAATTAGAGTTAACTTTTTGGTTAAAAATTACTGTGAAACTTTCACATTGTAAAAAAATTACTACAACATAAAACTATTACATCCTATAATATTTTTTAAACAAAAAATATGATTTTAACTAATTTCGTGAAACATCGCTTAAAAAAAGATTTCTCATTACAGATTGAGAATCTTTGTATGGAAACAGTTACATCTTGACGTCAACATTTTCAGTACGTGGGGCCCTTTTGGTTCGCCAAGAGCTGGTGCACCCTCTCCACATTATTTCCGATTAAAATGAAAAAAAAAAAAAAAAACTATAGAGTTGATAGAACCCTAATGAGTGCTGACCTAGTTTAGAAGTCAGATCAAGAAAATTCTTGATTCAAAGGTACGTAAGATTGTGTAACGTATCATACAAAGATCCATACTCTGAATCTGAACAAAGTACTTATTTGTCACTTATAATAAACCTTATGGAGAGTCATAATTTGCCTGAGTAAGTTTCAGTGGTGGGTAATGATTTTTACATGGTCATCGCTAAGGGAGGGAGAGAGAGAGAGAGAGAGAGAGAGAGAGAGAGAATGTACAGTGAGGCATTACTTTTACATTAGGGCGTGTGTGAAAGTCATTTTATGGCTCTTCTTTTTCTCCTCATGTCATGTGCCTAGATGCTTTTAATCATTAGTGGGGGTGAAAATAAAGTTCTGACAAGTTATGGTATTGGAATGTATGTAGAACAGAATGTTGTCCAAACTTTTGGCCTCAAAAGAGGTCACAAAGGCTACTCTCTTACCATCCTTCCAATACTTTTGAGTAGTCACCAAGTTAAAAAGGACATGGTTAGACAACAACCCAGAAAGAAAAAGATTAAAAAAAAAAAAGAATGTTCACATTTTAATGCAGTTCTGGTAAAAGTTGGCATGAAAACGGGATCTCAGTCCAAGCATGATCCAAGCCAAATCCATACACTTTTATGGAGAGAAATGTGCTGAAAAATCATTATGGTTTAAGCATTATGATCTCTTTTTTAATGAAAGACTAATGAGAAAATTTACAAGTCCCATTATGGTGAGATTAAAGTCCAAGCTTATGACTAATCTCAGACTAATGCCTCACCGCTTGACTTACCTAGCTATATGGCTATATGGGCAAAAATTCAAAGGTGCTCAGCTTCTCTGCACTACTAGTAGTTGGTATGATTCATTTGGCAAATCTTACATGTTGTAACATGTTATAATAAATTTGTCATATATAAAACAAGGAAATTTATTTTTAATTTTTTTTAAGTTGTTGTATGAAACGAATGATATGTTTATTCTCATGTTTACATTATAAAGGTGCTACAATATATGATTGGTCCTTTAGTAAATGCCGAAAACAAACTCTCACTTATTTATTAGTAAAACCAAATCATATATAGCATAACTTTGTTTAAAAAAATAGTTATTTCAAACATAATCTAAGTAAATTCATATATAACTTGAATCCTCTGTCTATTTTTTAAGCATTGTTGAAAAATGAGCAATCACATTTTGTCATCACTAGACGCTTGTAATGCATGACCGTTCATATGGCAAATCTATTTGGTTTTATGTCTTCTCGTGTGTGCCCATATGAATGATGCTTTATCCCCTTTGACAAATAGACATGATAATTGATTTTGGCCTTCTCTTAAACACAAGCATGCTCCATGAATCATGATCACCTAGTACCACATCCAAGGCTTGCAAGCAAGCACGTGCTACAGTTATTCCTATAATTTGCAATATCTTTGGGCTATGCCCATTTTGTACAATTTTGGTTATGGTAATACTAGCAGTCAACAATTATACCCTTGCATAACACCATTATTTTCATTTTAAGTTCAAGAGTGTTTGAAACTTTAATTCTAACTGTGAACAATATAAAGCTCTAAACAGCTACAATAAAAAGTAAAAGTTGTTATAGTGTAAAGCTCTCACATGATATAATCTTTGAACTTAAAATTTCAGTTACAACTGAAATGTCAAACAGTCTATCAGAGCTTTCTAGAGTAGGATATACCCTATATCTTATTAGGTGCCTTTTTTTTTCTTTTAAAAGGTTAATTGTATAAATATATCTTCTAGTTTTTATTATTTCTTACTTTTTTTCATTATTTTTATAAACTACAAATGTATCATTTGAATTAAAAAACTTAATTTAATTTCATCTTTTACGTACTTTATGAATAAACAGAACTTGACAAAAGGATATAATTACCCTTAAACATATTTTATGACAATATTTTATAGATTTGAAAAACATGAACAGTGCTAAAAAACATTAAATCAAAAATAATCTTGATTTCATGTTTATAAATGTTAAAATACTTTTCAAAATTTTTTCTTAAGGAAAAAATATTTTTTAGAAATAAGTTCATTATAATCAAAGGTATCTTTATTTTTTCCCTTCTTTTAATATCACTGAAGTCTTTATAGGATAGAATTGTAATAAGTTTTTCAAATTCAACATATATTTTTTGTAGTTTTTAAAAACAGAGAATTAAAATTGAGAATAATAAAAAGTAGACGATACAGTTTTCTAATTAACCTGTATTTAAATGTTACATCTACTCAAGATCGTAACAAAATAAAAACAATACAAAAATGACCGATGTGATATAAATCCTACGGTCTAAAACAGAACCTTACCAATGTTATTCTGCAATGAAAATCTCATTCTAATTTTCCCCATCATGAAAACAAGGGGAAAAAGAGTTTTTTCCAGCTAGCAATCCATGGCCCATCTGATGAGCACAAATTATTAGTGACAGGCAAGGATTTTTGGGGCCCATTTCCGAAATCAAGCCGTTAATTGCCAAAAAGAAAGCAACCAAATTTGTCAAGTCATTAACTCTGAGTCAAAAAGGGGACAAGGAAGTTGCTTGCTGTAACAATAATTTCAGACATTGGCCCAAGTCTTATCTTTCCCGTTGCTACTGTCACTTTGTATTCTTAATTTTGTGTACAAACACAGATGTTAGTTTGTGTTTGTGTGCACCAACAGTTTTTGGTGGAATTAATTGCTGATCCCAAGTTTATTTATTATTTATTTATTTATTTTTAATCACTTGAAATATCTTGACGTTGGAATCTGAAGTTGACACAATCATTCCTCGGAGAAATTATAAACCATAAAATAAAGTACAACCAAACCTCTTAAACACTACCTTTTTTAAGAAGTGGTTAAAATTATTTTATTGTAGCATATAAGAGTTTTATATTTTAGTAATTTTTTTTATTATAAAATATAAAAATTTTACACTGTTTGTAACTGAGTTAGTTGTTAAAATCGGCTTGCCAAACACCTTTTTAATATTGATAAGACTCAAGACTATTTTTAAGTACCCAAAAATTCACGCATTTAGACCCTTACAATTTGAGAACTCACAAATTCATGGGTACAATTAATGTGCAGGCTCAGGCATAACTTCAAAGCCTAGGTAGACTCCAAGTTCCAGCGTGCCTTTGTATCTTTTTTTTTTTTTTGGTGAGAAAATTGTAGTAAATGTAGCTTTTTCGATACTTATTTAAATAAATAATAGATTTTGAAAATATTTATAAGAAATAGTAATAAATAGAAACTTTAATTGATAAAAATGTTTTTTATTTATCCATTTACCATAAGTTAAAAATTTTTTTACTAGAAAATTTTCTTTTTTCTGTTATTTATAATAAATATTTTCAACATCTGATATCTATTTTAAAAAGTTTCAAAAATTTAACATTTTCCTCCTTTTTTTTTTTTTTTTCATCTTAGCATAGCAAGATATCATATTCGAATTGTCTAGGATATCTTTTTTTTTCTCCCTACCTAAAGCAATTGGCTAGTATGTTTATTTTATGCCCCGTTTGTTTAACTGGACTGATCATGTTATAATGTTGGAAAGTCTTAATTTAGGATAACGGTGTCATGTGCGGGTCACACAAGTACAATGTCAATAATCAATACCAATCAGAAACAACAAATTAACAACCACAAATTAAATTGCATTAATTCACTCAAAGGAGATTAATTAGAGCAACAAGCTTATTAAATAAGTACAATTTTCAATGCTATTAGGTGGACTAACCAAGCGCAGGACTGTAACGGTGTTTTTTTTTTTTTTTTTATTACAGTAATCGGATTGATGGGAAATATATGTGTACGTACTATATATGGTTTAGCACCAAGTCACGGGAAAATACTACACAAAATTTACATGTTCGTGTTTTATTTTGTTTTTTTAGTTTTCAATACTTGAAAGAGTTTATATGTAAGTCTGTTTTGGTTAGGCACCAAGACATCAACAATATTATGTACATGAATGATAAGTATGTTTCTAGCAAAAAATAAAAAATAAAAATAAACTTATCTTGTATATGTGATCATTTACTTCGCTTAAACACATTTATCCTATAAAATTTATTAGATTTGATTTTTTTTCCTTCCTCTTTCTATGCAGGCGGGTTCAACATGAGCTACTTTTTAGCTTCCCTAAAGGGAGGTAATTTAGCAGTTTTGTTGTAATAAAACCTTGGAATTTTTATTTTTTGTGTTAAAAGTCTAAAATAAGATGTTAAGATTTATTGTCTTATTTTCTATCATTTTAGTTGTTTTTATTATTTATTCGACATATTATTTGAACTTAAACATATAAATAGAACCTAAAAATCAAAATTAATTTTGTAATTCACTTAAACGTCAAAATTTAACCGAGGAATAGCTAAAAAGATTAAAAAAAAAATGAGACAACAATTATGATTCTAAAATCAATGAATAATCTTTTAATATGAAAAGTACGTGTCTTTATGCTTTTTTTTCCCATATCTCCCTAAGGAATCAGTTTACTTCAATGTCAAAGTACTTCTAGTATACAATTAAGAAAGTAGAAAACACTTTTGTTCTCCATTTTTTTTAGTAAATTACACTGAAATTTTTGGTGTTTTACCTAATAATGACACCCTTTGAAAAAAAATAATCACATTAACACCCTTTAATTTTTTAACAAATTATAAAGAGATCTTCTATATTAGTTGACTGTTAATTTTATTTAATATACCAAAATTACCACTCTTCTATTAAAAAAGGTTTTAACCTAATTCTCTAACTAAAAATGACATTTTTTTATTTTTATTTTTTTTGACCTTTGTTGACATTAAAAAATAAGTATAAACAATTTAAACATACTTGTAAATATATGTTGTTTTCTATCAAGTATCAAGATATGTTGTCGTTTGTAACATTGTTATTTGTCAAAAGTCAGGCCGTAGAAATTATATACGATATTTCCTAGCTAACAAAGATTCGTAATCACGGAAACATGATGTCATTTGTCCTCCATGTGAATGTGTTCTTTATCTTGTTTTCTCTAATGACAATGCGCTTTATATGTTTATAATTGCAGAATTTGAGAAAAGGGACAAAAAAAAAAATTTGAAATTGGGTAAATAATTTTTTTTTTTTGGCATCAAAATACATATTTTTTTGAGCAGGTAAACTATCTTAGTTTTTTTCAAAAAAATAAGAAAAATAACTGTAGCAAGGTAAGGAACCTCAACAGGGTGAAAAAAAAAAAACTGGAGCCGTTTTCATACCAAAAAGCCTTTTAAAAACTGGAGCCGTTTCATACCCAAAAAGCCTTTTTTTTTGTGTCAAAAACTGTCCCAAAAAAAAGGTCATTGACCAAAATTTTTTTTTGAAAAAGTCATTTTTAAAAATCTCCCATTTATAATAGGGTTATTTACCTTTTACACCATATATCTTCAATTTTTGATTTTATTAAATATATATTTTTTGATTAGATTTAATATACAAATTTATTCTTTTTCTCAATTAATATTCAATTTTTACCTAAAAATTTTCTAAAATACTTTCAAATTAAAAAAAATAAAGAACTTAAAAAACCTAAAACAATTTTATACTAAGGCTTTTGACTTACAAAATATATGGAATACCCTCAATATTGATGTTTTGTGTGTTTTAGTTTTCTTCTTTTTTTTTTAAGTTTAATTTTTTTCTCTTTTATTTAAGGATAATTTATAGTCCTTTCAAAGGTCAAAATCAACTATTGAATGAGATAAGGATTAACATCCCTTCATAATATGTACTAATCTTATTTTGTTTTTAGAATTTTTTCATCTCCTTCTTCCTATCTTCATTGCCTTTGGTTTTGACATAAGGTTGTTACTTCATATATGTGGTATTAGAACCGTTTGACAAAATAAACTACATGATATTAACTATATTTTTATCTCCTCATGGTAACCAATGGGTCTTGATCATTACACACATAAATACCAAGCTGTCGTA
Source organism: Artocarpus hirsutus (assembly GCA_946598075.1). NCBI lineage: Eukaryota > Viridiplantae > Streptophyta > Magnoliopsida > Rosales > Moraceae > Artocarpus > Artocarpus hirsutus. The sequence continues at coordinate 55,118 of CAMOHE010001295.1, forward strand.
GAAACAACAAATTAACAACCACAAACCAAATCACGTTAACTTACTCAAATTAACAAACTTGGTTTTGATCATCAAGCTAATTAAACAAGTATACATACTTTGCAATGGAACTAGGTGAGATAACAAAGCGTTGGAAGACTGTAATGGTGCTTGTTTTGGTAATAATGGAATTGATGTTGGTCATGGAGATTGAAGCTATACGAACTCCTGAGAAATGACATCATGGAAAACAGGTTATTGTTTATATCCAAATATCTCCATGTACTCCCGTGGAATGTGTTAATCAGTGTATGGAAACTGCTAGAAGCCTCTTTTCAAAGGCCATTTGTGTAACCGAGCCTTTGTGTCGTTGTGAATTTTACTCTTTGGAATAAACACAGTCAATCACTATTAGACTCTATACGTGACTGTTAATATGGTTTTAGCACCAAGTCACCGATGAAAAAACACTACATAAAATTTGTACATTTGTTTGCTTTTGTTTTAAGTAATCCTACTTGACCTCGTGGAATTACAATCTCGCTACTAACAAAACAGAATATCTCCGTTTTAAAATGCACTATATATTATATTAGGACCTAAAATTTTATCAGTAGTAGGGTTTTAAACTTCATGGAGATGAAAACGGTTTTTTTTTTCCTTTTCTTTTCTCTTCTTTTTGTTTTGTTTTTGTTTTCTAATGCTTGAAAGAGTCGGTGTAAGCCTGTTTTGGTTTGGCTCCACGTCACTTACAATATTATATATGTACAAGAATGTTTAATCCCCGATCCTCTCTATTCGCAAGATTTTTTTTTTTCAATGATTTGCAATTCGTTTTATTTATTTACTTATTTATTTTTTCTGTTGGGCGTCATAAGTACAATAGAGATACGCTCTGTACTTAATCAAAGAGAATGAATTGGAGTACCTACAAATTTTAACCACTTAAAAAGACTGCGAGTTGAAAATCAATTAGATGAATAAAGAATGGAGTAATAAAAGCTCCAATTTCATGTTCCTTATAAAGGGAGTTGATTAAAATTCTAGGCTTTAACTAAATTCCCTGGAGACTGGAGATTTGAGCATACAATTTATAAATTTCGATCTTTTCAGCTCCCTAGCAAAGATATTATTTGAACAACAATTTTGATATATTGACACATATCTGATGATGATAAACACAAGGAAGCAAGCTTTTTGATTCTTATATGACTTGCCTATACATAATTAGGCCATAGTGCTGTTTTGAATCAATTAAAGGATTAATTACATAAATATTTCTTTTATTATAGCTCTTGTAACAATGTGCTTCCCATTTTCAAAATATAATATTTGTTTCTCCTATTAACAAAAAAACGTTTCATTGTAACAAAACTAATACACATCACCTAAAGAATGAGGGTCGTTGAACAATTTAACGAATTATTACTTTGCTAGCTCATCCTCGGTTAGTCACATGCAGAAGATGTTATTATTCTTACATTTTTAAGGTCTATTTGATTTAACAATTAAGATTTTTAAATTATAACAGCTTTTAAATTTAAATTAGCTTTAAATATAATAGAATTGTTAAAATACTGTTGTGCACTACATGCCAATTATATGTTTCAATTTTGATTAAAAATTAATAAGAAAATGAGTTTTTTGTCAATGTTTTATGAATCATAGGGAAATGAATGTTATGTCTTGAAAATTAAGACTAGATTATTGCAAGGGTTATAATTTACTAGAAATTTTTGTACATATTCCTTAGCTTAAAACCAACTTTTAGAAGGCGTATACCTAAGTCTCTCCAATGGTAAAGCATAACGTACGGGTGCAGTTGTACTCTAAAGGAGCTAGAGAGAGAGAGGAATATTTAGCTTGTTTGAAAATTAAGTTTGAATCTAAAATACTAAAGAGAAATGCTAGAATCATTCTTTTTTTCTTACCCATCGAATTACTTCTTTTCTTGTAGTATGTCATCTAGCTTTTCAATAAAAATAAGGCCGCGGATCAAGTGTGATTATCTTTAATTACATGGGTTCTGTTAGTATGTCACATGACCATTTAACAGCTTATTTCAGAATACAAAAGTATGAAGAAATACGATATGCACAACCCATTAACTATAACGGGTTTTGTAATGATCCGTACCTTCATTTGGTGTGATATTGTTTGCCTGGAATCTAAGCTTGCAAAGTTTGGAAGCTGATGTTATTGCTTAGGAACCATTACTCAAGACCATTCTCAAGCGATATGGGATTACACAACGCACCATGTCTTGGCCCTCTTCACCTCAAAGGAATTATAGTTCTCACAATCACCCCATCTTTTGAGACCCAACGTCCTTGTTGGCTACACTTTCGACTAGATCAAGGCTATGATATAATATGTAATGACCGTACCTTTAATTGATATAATATTATCCATTTTGGCCTAAGCCCATATGGTTTTGCTCACAGGTTTCATCCCAAAAGGTTTCATATCATTAAAAAGTAATGTCCTTATTTATGAACTATTATTCATAACCATTTTCAAGTAATGTGGAACTACATAAGCCATCATTTTTTGGCCCTTTTCGCCTCAAGAGAATTATGGTTGTTGCAAGCTTGGTATCTTGTATTCTATACGTTATGCAAACTGCTACCTACTGTTTTAGAATAATTAAATAATTATAGGTAAATTTTCGTAGATATGTTTTATCTCATGGAATTGAAGTTGTTACAATAATTTGACGGTTTTGAATTGTCAGTTTGAACTATGATCTCAAATACGACGCATGCTTAGATTTTTTTTCCTTTTTTTTATCACACTAAAAATCATTCATCCTCATCATATCCAGCACGCTGTGGCTTCTGGTTTGGGCATAAGATTAATTGTCACTAACAAAGGGGTGTTTCTATTATTCAAAATGAACAGCATGATATACGTATGTCTTAAATGATCTTTACCTCTTCAATGTGTTAAATGATCTTGTATCTCTTCAAGGTATTAAAGGATGTTTATCTCTTCAAGGTCGCCTTTTGTCTTGATTACCTATATAAATACCATGTAAATACTGAATAGATCAAAACAACAATACCAGAAAACAGGCTTTTCCCAGACGACATTTATCGTTGGGAAATAGAGGATTTCATCAGTAAAATATCTATCCCAACGAAAACACCATAGATGCAATTATTCCCCGACAAAAATTAGGGTGCCGTAGGTAAAAACGTTTGACTGGGGCCCTCTTAAAACACTTTTCCTGATGAAAATTTTATTAGTGTGTGTGTATGCAAGTTTGCGTTGGCATTGGGTAAACTAACCAAGCGTTGGACTGCAATGGTCTTTGATTTTATAATAGTGGGATTGGTGTTGGTTATGGTGACTGGAAGCGCTTTCAAAGTTCCTCACAAACGATCTCGTTGTGGATTTCAAGTAGTAAGTCAGGTGATCAATATGTATCCATGTACTAAGATGTTATGTGAATTCGAATGCAGCGACTCCCGGCGGCCAATTTCAAAACCCTTCTGCAAAGCATAGAATTTGTGTCGTTGTTCTTACAAAAAATTTGCACTAATTGAGTCAGGGTTTAGCAATGATCACCACTAGTGGCGCGTTAAGATTGATGCCTTAAAAGCATATCATCTTTCATAAAAAACATATTTATAAATAAATAAAGTAAATTTTGCATTATATTTATATGCATGTATACTTATGAATATCATTAAAACTTTATAATTATTTTTGTGATCTTAAATATTGTAAATAAATGTTATATACAAAAGAAAAATATTTAAAGATAGTTCTAATCATGTTGACTAATTGTCATATATAGGACGATATTAATTTTGAGTTATTAGTAGACTCCTATTTATAAATTTGTCTTTTGATTTACTCGGTATGGATTT
>CAMOHE010001298.1:1652-13434 GCA_946598075.1 Artocarpus hirsutus
GTTCTTATAGAAATAACCTCCAAATCAGACATCTCTTCTTGTTTCTTTCCTTTTCTCCTCCTCAAAAGGGCTTCGATGAGAAGAAAAGCCTAAGATGCTATCAATGATATGGAACTTGGAAGCAATCCCTACCATTGCAATAAAAACATGAAAAAAATAAAATAAAAGCCATTATCTTTGTTTCAAAAGGAGTCACTTTCTTCTTGATAAGTGAAAAATCAAATGAAAAGATACTTACAGCTGATAAAGCTTTTTGAGGAAGTGCAAGAATCCCTGAGCCTATACTGTTGCCAATTATGAAAGCAACTACACCAGCAATAGTTCCTTTCTTCTCAGCAACTGCTTCAGCAGGCTCTTCTTTCACTGGTAAAAGACCATTATTCTTTGCCTTTTCTGCAGAAGCTTTAACAAGCACTGACATCTTCTTCTGCTTCTGCTGCTGCTGCTGCTAATTATGGTATAACTAACAAAAATGATTCTTAATGCTGCAAAGAAGAAGAAGAAAAACGGGTTTCTATAAGAAGAGCACTTGAATTGAACAGATTGGAAATAGTGACATTTAATAAAGTGAAATGGGATTTTCCACATGGAATAAATATATGTACCTCCTAAATTTGATGCAATTTTTGGTAGTCTTTTGATGAATCCATGATGGGTTTGTGCTCGGGTATCTTTTCCTTTTGGGTTGCAAACAGGTTGTGGAAGTCAGGAGCTGTTGTGAATCCATGAGAGAGTTTTGGGAATCCAATGGAATGTATGGTTTGAGTTTCCAACTATATTGGAAGTGGGTTCTGATGACACAGTTTGGTTTTGTGGGATTCACAAAACGAGGGAAGAGAAAAACAAAGGGGGATAGGGACCGCTTCGAAGCTATTTTAATGCATTTTTGCTCAATTCTCACTCATTTCTCTCTTGGTATGTTTTGAAATTTGATGGGCCAAACAATAGGCTCAACAAATGCTTGAGAAAACTTTAAGGTTCTGTTGATGATGTTGCCCAATTCTTCTGTTTTTTTGTTGACTCTAAAATAAAAAAGTAAAATAAAATAAAATGGGTCATTACATGTAACTAGTAATATTAAGTATAGGGGGAACTTATGTGGTACATAGGGCCGGCAATACGGGTTGCGACACGACGACACGACATGAATCCGACACGATTTTTCGCGGGTTAGTGTTTAAAAATTTGACTACGGGTCATTTTAGTGTCGACCCGAAACTGACCCATCAAAAAACGGGTCGTGTTCGGGTCAACCTGTCTGACACGAAAATGACCCGTTTCTGACCCGTATATAATTAATTAAATTTTAAAAAATTAATATTATTTCATATATATAATATAAGCCCTTAAAAGATCAAACCATGTTTCTCTTATCACTCATCTTCTTATTGAAGTGGTATAAAACTTTTCTAATTTTATTTTTTTTAATATTATGTATATTAACGTAGGTGGGTCACAGCCAGGTTACGGGTCAAAATCGGGTTACGGGTCAAAAACGGGTCGCGGGTTGTATTTTTTGATACTGTGCATAATAAACGGGTTGACACGGGTCGGGTTAGTGTCAACCCGTATCAAAATGGGTCAGGTTTGGGTTGAGAAATCTCAACCCGTTCGTGTCACGGGTCGGGTTAGTGTCGACCTATTTTTGTAAAAATTAACTCCAACCCGACACGAACCCGACCCGCCAACCCGTTTTGCCACCCCTAGTGGTACAGAACACTAACTAGTTATGTATCTGACCGTCATGTTGTATCATAATCAAAGGGTATGTAAATTTAATCGTTCAAAAATATTCCTCATTATTCATTTGTATTTTAGCTTTTTTACCTTGCAAAACTCCTCTAAAATAAGAAGTAAAAAGTGATCCATTATGCATAAAATTTATCACAGTTGCGGAACATTTAGAACATGATTACAACTAAAAGTTTGAACTAAAAATATTGTTGTGGTTTAAATTTTATGAGAGAATATTGTAACAAAACTGATTTAAACCAAAATTTTTTAGTTAGAAATGATGTTTTCAAACACACTAGTCTACCTTATTCTATTTCCTTCATGATCCTTTTATGTGTGGCCTATTGGGAGTATAGATACCAATTTAAAATCTTCTTGGGATACTGGGCATAAAATTTTCTTAAAATAGAAATTGACAAGAAAAACTCAGATATGTTAAGTTCCGTTACAAAAAAAGGTTTTTATTCTCAGTAGAATTTTACAATTAATATAAATCCGGTTGTTGTAAGCTATAAATAGAATTCTAATCAAACGTACATGTTGATGACCGAAAACAACAGTTTTCACTTAACAAAGTAAGATTTTAACCTTCGGACCTTCAAATGACCCTTCAAGCTGTTTGTGTGTGGACACAACTTAACAGAACTACATTACAACTTCTTTCCTTTTAACTACTGTAGTGTTGAGGAACTATGAACACCTGATAGTCTAAGAATTAATGAGGACCTAAGGTCTCTATTTATAAAATAGGTTGGAGCAGTCAGAATTTATGAGGAATGAAAAAAAAATTTCTCTCCCTTTCCACTTGTTAACCATGCTCTCTCAGGGATGTTATCACTTAGCTGTACACGTCAACTGCTAGCAGAAGGAAATTTAAATCTCAACCAATAATAGATCCCTTCAAAAAAAAAAAAATCTCAACCAATCACAAGAGAGGGTTTTGTGATTATTTGCATCCTCCAGAATAATTATAATTCAAATAAGTCAATTTAAATTAGAATTTTATTATTTAAAATAATAATATTATTTAAATAATTATGGATAATTATCCGCTATCCAAATTCAAATACAATTAGTATTTGAATTAATTATTCAAATATAAAAAATTAATTATTCCAAATCCCAACAATTAATTTGAATGAATATTTTTCTGAAATTAATTAAACAAATAATTATCCAGAAATATCCCATGAATGGCGCCAATAATCCAGTTGGACTGTGTTTGGTGCTACACAATCCAACTGGACTATGGGCATGTGCACTAACAGGCCCAGTTGCATGTTCAATGTATCCTCATGTAATACCTATAGTAAATTGTATCTACCCAACTTATCAAGGAATTAGTGAGCTACCATTAGGAACCTATGGACATACATTGATGAAGCGCCAATAATAACAGAAGAAGTAATCTCCGATTAAGTTTTTATTTAATTATTAACTTTGGGATCACTGGATCACTCCACTATAGACCCAAAGTTACACTATTGATAGCATATTTTATTATAAGACTTTAGATATTTGTTAGTCTTGTCAATGACCTCTTATATTATGTGTATCACCATATTGTATCTATAATCGGACAAAGGCCTTACTTTGTTTTACCTTCCGATTAGTTTTTCTCAAAGGTTTGTTATTTCACCTGGAAAATTTCATTTATAACAAATATAAATAGAAATCATCTGGTTACCATATGTATCCATATGACTAAGGCTTTTTTTTTTATTTATTTCCCAAATAATGCCTTTAGGATGATAACATTGACTTTTTGTTAGAGAGCTATGGATTTCATGTCTGTGAGTTATGCTCTCATCGAATATAGGTTGTATCTCCAACATGCCAACAATGGAGTCTTCAGCCATTAGAACTCTTGCCTTTGACATTCTAAAAGACACAAGGTACAAACATAAAGTCATGAATATGCTTTAAGATTAAGATTACATATAGATATTATCAAAGTAAATTGATTTAAGTAGAATGAAATTATTATTAAATCAATTATACTTTAGGTCTAGTCCAATATATGACCACTACTAAATCTACCACAACAATTTCTACAATGGAGTCAATCCGCTTCGACGGTCTAAATAAACTGCCTCTTTAATTTGTCATAGATTCCCATTATAGTCTTATCATATATAAAGAGTCCAGCTATATACATAGACTATAGACTTTATAACTTAGACTATTAAATTTTTGAGTCATACCTATCCGCATATAAACTAAATATATCCTCAACACCAAGATTTGGTTATAATTGTCATGGATCATGTTGATGCTTACTGTAATATGGCGGCGGATCAACACCATGTCCGGTTGTGCACAGAGGACAGCTCTTCCCTACTCGTCTCTGCCTGTTTGGGTGGACCTATAATAAGAAGAGGAACACTTCGGAGGCAAGAAAAAAATAGGTTAGTTAATAGACAAGAGCTCTCCAACGCTCAAGGTAGGCATTGCTCAGCAGAGAACAGAAGCTGATTAGTTAGGAATGAGTATGCTTGCCTGAATACAATAAATGCATTCTATTTATAGGTTATTGCTTGAACCAGGTGTTAGGTGGGTTTTGCTCACGACCCGTGTGTCACATCAAGGCATGTCAAGAGGCATAAGACAAGTGTCGTGCCCTTCGACAGTGGATTTTTTCCCATCAGATGGCGAGTTGTCTGCCATCTGTTGGCCAATAATGGTGAGTAGCAGCCTACTTGCAAGTAAAAGAAATTTGACCTGACCTAGTGTTTGACCTGAAGAGGCGACCAGTTGTGGCATGGCCCAAAGGGCCCTAAAAAACACCTTGGATAGGTGAGCTCTTGTTGAGCTGGTTTGTTGACCATCTAGAATAAGGCTCCTCAGCCGTGGCACCGAGCTCAGCCCCAACAGTAGCCCCCTAGTTCACCTTGTCGATGCTCGGCTAGGTGGGCTATTCTGAGAGGGTGTCGTCAGCTCAGGATGAAGCCTAAGCGACGTCCCAAGGCAGCGGGAAATGGAAGGTCATGCAATGAAGCTCGTAGGGACACGTGTCGAAAAGCGACTAGGTGTTTCCCTAACAAGCGTAATCATTACACCTCTTCATTTTTTGTGTCTAAGTTTTACGCTTGAGGCTGCTATAAATAGGGCTTTACTCCCTGTCATTTTCATGTGCAACCAAGGCCACACTTCACAACTTTTGAGTTTTAGCTGTCAAGCTGTAGTCACCAACCACAGGATTTCATTTTCTCGAGCTTTTACAACCTGATTAGGTAACTTCCCAAGAAGAGTGTGAAAACATGAGTGACCTTTCAGACTCCTAGAATGTAAATATTTCCTGGTCGGACAGTAGCGCTAAGACCTAGAAGTCAACTTCCGTGGAGGTTGACATAGAAGGATTATCATCGGTGTAGGATGGGGCAAGCCAGCTTGCCAAAAAACTAAGGGTCGACGCTGGGACGGTACCCGAGCAAGAGTTCTTTAACTTGCTAGATGGGAGGCACCTGATGAGATCATGTAAGGGCAAGGATCCCTACATTGGGGCAGCCGCTGTTGGCACATCCCAAGTTACTACCAAAGAACGTGCCGAGCTGGAGGTAGCTGCCGATATGCCAAGCACCTCCAGTTGAGACGTCGGGGTCCCGGTCCAAGTGGTGGGTCAGGTAACCATCGAGGTCTCTAATGATGAGCGGGTGGCTGAAGAAGTAGAGTCCGAGGAAAGTGTCGCCGAGGATAAGGTCGAAAGAGTCGTAGTCATCAGAGTCCGAGGGTGATTGCTTATCTGATAGCCCGGCGCAGTCAGACATCAATGGTGGCCTACTTTAGTGCAATGACAGAATCCCGGCTTGAGGACTTACACCAAGAGTTTGACATCCCAAACGACGTTGTCCTTATTGTGCCTGGAGAGAATAATTTACCCCTGACTCCGCCCTAGGGATACATAACATTATATGTAGAGTTCTTCAAGGTCGGGCTGTGCTTGCTATTTCACCCCTTCCTCCTTCGGGCACTCAAGGACCTGAATGTCTGCCCTGCCCAGCTCAATCCAAATAGTTACATGTCAATGATTGGGATGTACATGCTGTGGAGCTACCATCGGGCCACTAAGATGCCATGGGAAGCCTCTAAGCAAGTGTACAAAATGAAGAAGCTTCCCCAGTAGTCTGACTGGTACTATGTCACCAGCTTCGAGAAGGATTTCATCCTAGACAACCCTGCCTTAGACAAGCTTTGAAAGTTTGAGTGGTTCTGTGCTGGGGGAAACTACCTAACCTGGGCCAATAAGGTTGTCCCTAAAGACCAGCGTGTCTTGAGGACATTTGAGCAGAGGCATGCATGGTCCAAGAGGCCGTGGGCACTGAGCCACATTATCAGGGCGGTGGAGGACCTGTTCGACAAGCTGAAACCTACAAGACAGTAGTCGTTCCTGCTTAGGAAAGAGACTCTTTCCCGTTGTGGTTGGTTTAGGGAGTCCAGTAGAACCATTCCCCCTTCCAACATCCAACTTGCCCCGTCGGCTGGGCAAGTGACGGTGGCGAGGTCGAGTGCTGTTGACATCCTAGGGCTGAGCACCTCCAGATCTGGGTGGCCGATGAGGGAGTCATCATTGTCCAGTACCAAAGACTTGTCGAGTGGCTCCTTCGATGCGGGGCCACCCGTAGCAGACGAGGACCTCATGGATGTTATTTGGTTCCCGTTCCTGTTGGGCCAACTTCTTATTGGTGGTGAGCTTCGAGTTTTTTTTTAGCTTGGCCAAGCTCAACTTGACATAGGAGATTTCCTTCATTCTTACCATAGATATGTCTTCTCGGTCGACTACCCAAGAAGAAAGGCGAGCTCTGATAGAACGTCTTCGCTGTTCCAAGGGAAGGCCGTGGTCGAGTCCAAATGGAAGAGGACTTCGAGACCAGAGCAGCCATCGAGGTCCAAGCATCTGCCATGGTCTGAGCAACCACCCCAAACAGTCCAAGTTGTTCTCCCACCTACACCGACAAGAACGAGGGCTTCATCAAGCCAGGCCCAACCTCCCGCCGTCACCACCGTTGTACTGCCTCCTTCAGGTGATCCTCCAAGGAGGCAACGGAATACCTACCATCTTATTCTTGATCACCTCGGGGAAGTTGTTCCTGAGGAGTCATTCTTGGAGAACCTCTAAGTAGAGGACTTCGAAAGCCTGTCCAGCGCTGCCTTCTGCTCTACCACCAAGGTGAGTAAAAATCTTATACCCAGCTCCATTTGACTTGTACATTCTTCGCATTCTAACCTCCATATTCTCAGGCGTGCACGTTCTTAGACCTGGCTTACATGGCCGGGTGGAAGGAGCTTAACCTCGAGAAGGAGAGGCATAAGAAGACCGTGCTTGAGAAGGATAAGGTCAAAAAGGAGCTCGGTGCCAAGAACATCGAGCTTGATCAAATCAAGGAAGCTTTCTCCTAGGCCAAGGATGAGGCCAGGAAGGTAAAAGAAGAGGCCAAGCAGGCCAAGGTAGCAGCGAAGCAGGCAAGGGGGGTAGCCCAATGGGTGAGAAATGAGGTCGACCAGTCCCGGGACAAGGTCAACCACCTTAGGGAATAGCTGCGAGCCTCCCAGGCCGAGGACCAATGATTCTTAAGGGAGGAACTGCCCGGTTGTCTCGCCCAAGCCGTAGAAGAGTTCAAGGCATCAATAGAGTTAGCCGACTACTATTACTTTGGGATGACTGACCTTCAAGACTACGTTATTAAGAAGCATCCTAAGGCAGTAGACTTCGACTGGTCGCTTATCGTCTAGCCAGAGCAAGGCGAAGAACAGCAGCCTGAACTAGGGGATGTTGTTGAAGATGATGGCGAAGACGAGGGAGATAATCAGGGTGGTGACGATGGTGACGATAATGCTAGGGACAAGGCCTAGGCTTAATTCTTAGTTTTCATCCTTTCTTTATCTGGGCTCAAGACATGTTCGGTTATTTGTACCTCCCTACCACTTTCTTTAGTGAAATTTTTGTTCTTCCCCAAGTTTATTGCTTCTTAGAATTTTCTTTTTAATTTGGATCTTTAAATTTTTCTTTTCCAAGTGTGATTGTTTTTGGATGAAGTGTTAATTTCATTCATTGAAAGCATGTAGGGCTCCTCAAGAACAAAGTTTGAACCTCACTTCTCCGAGTTAGATGCTTCTTGGGAGAGGAATTGAGTTAAGAATTCTTCAAAGTTAGATGTTCCTCAGGAGAAAACATTTTTGAATCATGGATTTCAAACTCACATTTTTCCAATTCCGTTTTCACCGAGTTTAGCATCTCAGTAACGAAACGTCTTATTTTTCCAAGTTAAATATTCCTTGGGATGAAACTTCCTCAGAAAAAGACGGTAAGCGTTTACCGAGTTTAGCCGAGTAGGAGAGGCCTATTTTTCTATTGGACAGAGCACAACGGCGTGTGGTAACCTGTACCCTATCCCCCCTTAGACTTGTTTAAGTTCATTTGAACTTTTACAAGTCTAATGTTAGTCAGGCATAGCCATGCTAGGACGACTTTGTTTGGGTGGTCTATGTGGCAATAGACTAGTGGTTGGCATTATGCCGGCGAGCCCCCCAGTCCGGTTAGTCAAGATGACTCTCCTTAGGAGTTAGTACTGGGTCCCCCAAACTGGAGTTATGGCGTCCCTCTTTGGGGTTGTAACTTCTTTAATATGCATTGCTTAATGGAACAGTGTAGGAATTACATTTTTCATTAATGTATACATTTACATTCCAGGTGTGTTTGGTAGGCCTAGTTACAAACGAATATAGCCAGGATTCAAAAAGATTTTTGGCTTTGGTTAGCAAAAGAATTTTTTAAGAAGCTTGACTTTCCAAAGATGATTGAGTGGGTTGCCCTCCATGTCAGATAGCCTGTAGGTGCCTGGTCAGACAATTATGACGACCTTGTACAGTCTGTCCCACTTCGGACCGAATGATCCCAGTCCAGGCTATTGAACATTGACCTTCTTTAGCACTAAATCTCCAACTTTGAAGCTCCTCGGTTGGACCCCTTTGTTATAATACCAATCAATGACTTGATTTCGAGCCACATTACGGATCAAGCCTAGTTCCTATTCTCCTCAAGTAGATCAAGCTTGGACATCATGACCTCAGTGTTTCTAATTTCTTTGTACTACTCAACCTTGAAGTTTGGCAGTCTAACTTCTACCGGGATGATAGCCTCATCCCTAAACATCAGGGAAAATGGGGTCTCTTCGGTGGCAGTCCAAGCCGTTGTATGATAAGCCCAGAACACCTTTGGGAGTTCATCGATCCACGCACCCTTGAGGTCCTTGAGTTTTTTCTTCAGGTTGTCCATAATCGTTTTAGTAACGGCTTCAACCTACCCGTTGCTTTGAGGGTAGCTTAAAGAAGAAAAGACCTTCTTAATGCCGAGCTGCTCACATAGGCAAAAGAGACTTGACGATTCAAACTGTTTTGCGTTGTTGACCACAATGGTATGGGGGATTTGAACCAACAAATGAAATTTTTCCATATGAAGTTTGTGCACTTGGGCTCGGTCATGTTGGCACATGGCTCTACTTCCACCCACTTCGTGAGGTAATTGATGGCCACAATAAAATACCTAAACTGAGACCAGGCTTGAGGAAGGAGTCCAATAAGATTGATGGCCCATTTGGCGAAAGGCCACGCCGATGTTACCGAGGTGAGTGGCTTGACGTGGTGTTTGGGCACCCTCACAAATTGTTGACATTCAAGACATTTTCGTGTAAAGTCCTTACAGTCCTACTCCATGGTCGGCCGATAGTACCCTTGTTGAAGGCATTTCTGGGCTAGAGATCACCCCAAAGTGATTACCACATAGCCCCCTGTAGATCTCCTTCATTAAATATTGAGCTTCTCCGGGCTTTACGCACTTTAAACACGGTGTAGTGTAGTCTCACTGATACATCTTTCCGTCAATCATCGAATACCGGGCTGAGCTGTTGCAAATTCGATGTGCCTCTTCTCGATCGTGGGGCAATTTGGCTGTGGTTAGGTATCAAATGATCGGGTCCATCTAAGTGGTCTCTTGCTCTTCGGCTACACTTGCCACTTCCTTGTTGATACTTGGCTCGGCTAATCTTTTGATGGGGACCGACGTCAGCTTATTCTCGCCCAAGCTTGAGGCCAGCTAAGCAAGCACACCAGCCTTGGAATTTTCAAATCTGGGGATCTGCTTGAATGAGTAATATTTAAACTGCCCGAGCAATGTCCTGACCTCTTGTAAATACACAGTCATGGATTCTATTCGGGCTTGAAACACCCCAGTAACCTGTTGGACGACGAGCATTGAGTCACTGTGAATCGTTATGCGATCTACCCTAAGGTCTATAGCGATTCTGAGTCCAACCAATGGTGCTTCGTACTCCGCTTCATTGTTAGAGGCCTTGAAGTCGAATTGAAGTACGTAAATTGTCTTATATTAGTCTGGGCTAGTTAAGACCAACCTGGCACCTGAACCCTCAATGTAGGAGGGTCCATCCACAAAGAGTTTCCATTTTGATTCCAGCCTAGTGGCATGACTACCTCCACTGCAGCTAAGAGCATATGGGTTTTCGATGGGGCCTTTCTCGGCTAGTGGTGTGCCTTGCTTGCATTCCGTGAACTCGACAATGAAATCTACAAGGGCTTGGGCCTTGATAGTAGTCCTTGGGACAAAATGAATGTCATACTGACCAAGTTCGACTGACCATTTCACCATCCGTCCTGATATCTCTAGACTTTGGAGAACTTGCCAGAGGGGAAACTTCGTTGGGGCTCGGATAGTGTAGCCTTGAAAATACGGTCATAGTTTCTGAGCCAAAGTGACGAGGGCAAATGCGAGTTTTTCGAGCGATGGTACCTCTCCTCGGCACCCTGGAATGCATGGCTTATGTAGTAGACGGGCTTCTAAACTCCATCTTCTTCTCGGACGAGGACCAAGCTAACAACCTTTTTGGACATGGCAAGGTAGGCATACAAAACCTCTTCCAGCAAAGGTTTGGATAGGAGCGGGGGCGTGGGTAAGTACTTCTTTAAATTTTGAAAGGCTTCCTCACACTCCTTGCTCCACTCAAACCACCCCTTGAGTGCCTAAAAAAATAGGTGGCATTTGTCAGTACACCGGTAGACAAACCTGGAGAGGGCTGCTGCCATACTGGTGAGCTTCTACACCTCCTTGATTGTTCAAGGTAAGTGTATGTCTATAACTGCTTGAGTTTTGGCTAGGTTAACCTCGATTCCTCTCTAGTTGACTAGAAATATGAGAAATTTACTCGAGCTAACCACCCCAAACGCACATTTTATCAGGTTGAGTTTCATCCCATATTCCTAGAGAATATCGAAGCTCACCCGGAGATCAGCCATGTGGTCTACTGTTGGACGGATTTGACTAGCATGTTGTCCACGTAAACTTCCATTATTTTGCATATCAACCAAGCAAACATTTTGTTGACTAGGCGTTGGTAGGTTACCCCAGCATTCTTGAGTCCAAAGGGCATGACTACATAGCAGTAAAGCCATTGGTCGGTGACAAAGGAGGTTTTTATTTGATCTTCCTCGGCCATCCGGATCTGATTATAATCAGAGTAGATGTCCATGAAGCTTAACAACTCATGGTCAGCGATTGCATCCATGAGCTGATCTATTCAGGGTAGCGAAAAGCAGTCCTTGGGGCAGGCTTTGTTTAGGTCGGTACAGTCTATACAAACCTATCATTTTTCATTCGCCTTGTTTTTTAGGAACACATTTGCCAACCACTCCGGATACTTTACTTCTTAGATGAATCCCACTTTTAGGAGCTTCTGGACTTCTTCATTAATAGTGGCATACTTTTTTGGGTTAAAGGCCTTTCTCTTCTAAATAACTGGCTTGTAGTGTGGCGTACGGTGCGGGCCCCACCTCAAGCCTCCATAGGACACACCTTCGGGCCCTCGGACTTGTGGCTCTTATTGGTGAACCGTTCCCGTGCCGTCCACTCATACGTACTGTCCCCTCTGGGGCCCTCTGGCCCCTCAGGGATTTCTTTCGCGTCCCTCGGGTTCGAACCTCAAACCTCCCTTAAGAGGTTCTTATTTCCTTCTCGAGTACCAATTAAGCTAGTAGCTTAATT
>CAMOHE010001310.1:0-11234 GCA_946598075.1 Artocarpus hirsutus
GACATTAAATACATAGTCGATCTTATTATTCTTTTGAATATTTACTTTAGATTTGTCTCAAAAAGAAGCCAACGCTAATTCTTTTGACTTACTTTTTCCAAATGTTTAATTGTTAGCCATACTTTATCTCCATAATGTTGGACTTTAACATTGATATTGTTAAATCTAATCCAAAATGTTGGGACTTTATCTACAATCTTCATGTTTTGTAGGAACGTATTATTATTGCCTTGCTATTGTGATTTATTCTTCGGAAACAGCATAATTTATATGTGTGTGTGTGACGTGGTTTTTGTTTTCCTGTCAGTGTTAAACGCGTAATTATCATATGGAGATACTGATAAAACAATTTATTACTACCCAACTATGAGGCGGACTTCCTTTGGACGGTTTTTATTTAATTTCTTATTATACTTTGTAACTTTAAGACTACAAAATCAAGCTATTTTAAACATGATAGAAAAAATTAATAGTCCAAAATTACATGATGAATATTCAACTGGATGACATATAGTATATGCATTTACATTTTCGCCAAAGGCCTCAAATATATATCCTTAATCTGACCCTACTGTATATGTAATAAATATTTTTTTCAGAAAAATTCTTTTCATCCTATGTTACTCATAAAACTGTAGGCCTCAGTTTAGTATATAGTATATTTTTTAGACTAGATTCTACTGCTTTTTTTAGTAGCGAAATTATATATCCATAGGGTTAAATAAGATTGTTCTTTTTTCTTATATGTACATGCTAAAATATTATTTGAATATTCAACAGAGCTTAACCATATTCCATTTTTAGGGCCTGAAAGGAACGTAGGTGACGCAGAGAACCAAAACAACGAACAAACACGTACAGGTGATCATGAGAACTCCTATATTGAATGAGGTTTTTTTTTATTTTTTTCATAAATCGATTTTTTTTTTTATAAATCTGAATATCAACGTTGTTTTTTCAAATCTATGATGTTCTCTTAGCTGAAGATTAATTGAAAAGGTACTATTAAGTGTTCATGCGACTAGTGATTTTTTTTCATTGTTCTAACCCGATGAAATCCTAAAGAAAGGGTCCGTTTTGTAAATAGATTTGAATTAATAATTTGACTTGAGATAGTGTGATTTGAATCAAGATTTGATTTAGTTATTTAAATTATTATTCAAATTGGTGTTTGGATGTACATTTAAGTTTTAATCTGAGTATGGAATAAAATTAGAATTTGTGTTTGGAGAGGTAGTGAAAATAGTTTTTGATTTATTAACAATTCTAATTAAATCTTAATGTTAATAGTCCTAAAAAAATGTAATATGGATATTAATTTATTCTTCTCTTCACTAAGAACATCATAAAAAAAGAACGTCTCAAATCTCAAAAAAACACCCCCAAGGAGAACTCAAGAACTTGGATTTGTAGCAGTCATAATTGGGTATTGAAAATGAGTCAAATTAGGCCACCAAACGAGTTTTCAAATGTACACCCTAATCTGAGTTCATTGGATGCTTCAAGTATCCAAAGCAAACACTTCCTTAGACTTTTATGCAAGAACATGAGTACATCGTAATCCCTTTTAGTAAAACAAATTATTATATATAATAATTCTGCTCAAAAGAAGTTAGCTTCATTAACTTAGCCGCCAAGAAGACTAGTAGAAAACTAGAATAATAACAATAATAATAAAAAAATATTCAATATTTTCACATTTGTACAGGGGAACCCTCCAAGAGCAGTAATACTCCAAGGCGTCGCTGATTCCCGGATAATTACGACACCTGCTGCGAGTTTTTCAAACTTTTATTACATGATGAATATTCAACTGGCTAACATAAGATATATGCATTTACATTTTCGCCGAAGGCCTCAAATATACATCCTTTACCTGATCCTAGTGCATATGTAATAAATATTTTTTTCTTAAAAAGTCCTTATGATGCCTTTAAAATTATAACCCCATTATTTATAAAATTATGAGCCTCAGTCTAATATACAGTGTATTTTTTAGATTAGGTCTTACTATTTCGTTAGTAGCAAAATTATATCTCTAAGGGTTTTTTTTTTCTTATATGTGCATGATGAAATCTTATTTGAATATTCAACTCTTCCCCTTTTAGGGTCTAAAAGGAACGAAGGTGACGCAGAGAGCCAAAACAAAGAACAAACACGTCCAGGTGATCACGAGAACTCCTATATGCAATGAGGTTATTTATTTTTTTTCATAAATCGATTTTTTTTTTTTGGTAAATCTGAATATCAACCTTGTCTTTTCAAATCTATGATGTTCTCTTAGCTGAGTGTTCATGCGACTAGTGATTTTTATTTTTTTCACAGTTCTAACCCCACGAAATTCTAAACAAATTTTAGAGCATGTGTACGTCGTAATACTTTTTAGTGAAATGAACTAAACTTCATTAACTTAAGCTGCAGGCAAGAAGATTAGTAGAAAACTAGAAAAAAAAAATTAATAAAAAATATTCAACAATATTTTCACATTTGTACAGGGAATCTCTCCAAGGGTAGTACGACTCAAAGACGTCGCTGGTTCCCGGATAATTACGAGACCTGCTACCAGTTTTTCCAACTTTTATACAAGGCAGTGCTTGTCATTTTTGGATTTGGTGCGAATCTCAACTTCTTATTAGAAATATATGTATTATAAAGATAGAGGTAAAGCATAAATGGATTTGTTTGTTGCTTATGTGTATTTCGTTTGATCGACTCAAACTGAAAACCTTGTCAAGATTTAAATATTAATGGTGCTAATATAAATTTAATTATGTGGATACATGGGCAAGCCGTTGGAATGCATCTTCCTTAATAGTTGTATTTTTGAACCAACATTTGAAGGACATACAAAGATAAACTTGATACGGGAAGAGAAAGAGAAGCATGTTTGGGCAGTTCGGGTCTTGAGGGAACTCTTGGAGAAGTTACCTATGTACGACAGCCTAGACCTACAGTCTGGGGCGAACCCGGGTGCGGAGACTGGAGAGCTTGATCGCGATCATGTTGAAATTGTTAATGCGATATATGACAATGAAGGTAAATTCCCCCTTACGAAACGCGTGATATATATTGCTTTTGGAAGTTTTTTCTTCTACATATTTGAAATGCTGATTTTTTTTCATATATATATATATACACACACACAATTAGAGGTGAAGCCAACCACGAATAATGGTGGGTTATCTTAACTAAACTTTTTTTAATTGTTTTTAATTTTGTATAAAAAACAACTATAAAATGTGTAATTTTCCTCCTTTAAAATTGTAGTTTACTCTCTTTTTATTTTTTTACAGCTTTTTATTTGTCCCACCTTATAAATTCAATCACGTCCTTGTCTTTCATTACTAATTTTCTTAGTTGTACCCTTAGGCGCTTATCGAGAAGAGGACAAGATTGAGGAGAAAGAGAGCGCTTATCAAGAGGAGGACAAGACTGAGGAGAAAAAGGAGGGTAATAAAAAGAAGTTGGGGAAGGAGCACAAGGGAACAGCCATACTACTTGCAGCAAAATATGGTATATCAGAAATTGTGGACGAAATACTTGTGCGTTATCCTGTGGCCATTCATGACACGGATGAGAATATGAAGAATATACTACTCTTGGCAGCAGAGCACAGGCAGTTAGAAGTGTATAAGTTGTTGCTCAGACATACAGAAATCCCAAGGCACATTGTATTTCGCAAAGTGGATAATCATAGGAACAGTGCATTGCATTTTGCGGCTATGTATGATAAGGAATATCACAAGCCCTGGCCTATTCCTGGCGCTGCCCTCCAAATGCAGTGGGAAATTAAATGGTACAAGGTAAAAAGCTTCTCCCTCCCTCGCTCTATTATATATTATATATAGATATATATATATATATATAACTACATGTATCATATATATAGTTCCCTGTAAAATAAAACCGAGGTCCAGATAGTTGAAGTTTTCTTTTAGTGTTTGGGTTGATTAAAACAGTGTGGTTTTGAACTTTATGGTTTGAATAGGTAGTTTTGAACCATATGATTTAAATAATAGTTTTAAATTGACATCTAGAATATAAAAGTTTAAAACAAGAATAAAACATCATATCAGCTTAAAAATGAGAACTAATGTATGAAAAACTACTGTTTATAAAAAAAGAGAATAAAAATAGTTTTTATTATAAATAATGGTTCAAAACAGTTAGAATTTAAAATGGGTAAAGTTCTCAAAACTATCAATTTAACCTGTTTTAAGCGATTTTTACAGTTCTGAACTATTTGAAACTTGTGGTTATCGAACACCCATTCTTGTAGGTATGTAGGTTTAAAACCACTTGGCACATAAATATACAAAAAAACTACCAATTTATAAAGAGATTAACTATTTTACATAAATATATAGCATTATGGATATCGGATTTATATTTTTCCCTTTACAGCAAGTACTATATATCACAAATTAAAAAAAAATAAAAACTAGTTTACATCATACGGATATTTTCTTTTAATCCATTACAAGTTCAATTCAGATTTTCTTATGGTGGAAATACTTCGACACTATAAATTAGGAAAAGTATTGATTATTGATGATAAGTGTAACAATAGTTTCCTGTTCTTGAACATTGATGCATGAAATTTCCTTTTAACTATTAAACAACTTTTTTAGTTATTAATCAATTACAAAATTAAGCATATCGTATATAATGTACTTACAGCGGGGCCGCTTACAGTTAAATAGAGGCATATGTCTCTGTCAACTTTTGAAATATTTATTTTTTGTCTATAAATTCTTAAAAGCTTTTGGTAATTGTATTCTTGTTTCACATTAAAAAAATTACAGGTTTACTTCATTAAAAAATAAAAAAAAAAATATTATTATGCATCTATTTTTTTAAGAAAAATTATGATTCATGTTTCCACTTGATAATCAAAATATATAACTACTATATTTACATATGATAAAAATTATCAGTTATTTTTTATATGATACCTCACTGGCAAATACTTTTGCTTGTAACTTCTTTTTTTTAATGTATTTGTAGTTTGTGGAAAAATCCATGCCCCCACACTTCTTTTTACGGGCGAACAAGGACGGGGAGACACCAGAGGAGATCTTTACCAAAACCCACACAGGCCTTGTCAAAGATGGTGGTGATTGGCTGACGAACACATCGACGTCTTGTTCGGTGGTGGCATGCCTCATCGCCACCGTCGCCTTTGCCAGCTCTACCACCTTTCCAGGTGGCACAGACAACCAAAGTGGCAAACCGACCCTCGAAGACACGAAGTCTTTCCAGCTGTTCGCGATGTCAGCGTTGGTCGCTCTCTGCTTCTCCGTCACCTCTTTGATCACGTTCCTCGCCATCCTGACGTCACGGCACCAAGAAAAGGATTTCGGCAAAGACCTACCGAGGAAGCTTTTGCTGGGCTTGTCCTCGCTTTTTGTCTCCATAGCTGCCACGATTACTTCTTTTTGTGCCGGACACTTCCTTGTGCTTGAAGATAAACTCAAATACCTGGCTTTTCCAATATATGCGGTGACCTTTCTTCCCGTATGCCTTTTCGCTGTGGCCCAGTTCCCACTGTATCTTGATCTTTTTCAGGCTACCTTTCTCAGCCCGTTTTGATCAATTTCTTCAAGATATATAAATGTGTATATATACACACACATATATATATATGTTGAAGAATTAATACCAACCTAGGCTTAACTCAAGCCTAATGAAGATAATCTCAATAAGCCCACTATTAAAACTTTTCTAAATTAGGTGCAAATTTTTTATTGAGAGGTATAGTTGGTGGTGTACGTGTGTGATAATGAATGTTGAAGTTATGTGTAGTTGGTATGCCTAGGACAATGTGCGGATTATTATAATTGTGATGCTATATGTATCCCTCCTTGTAAGCTTTCTAATCCATTGAGAAGTGAAGAAGAAACAAGACAATAAGCCTTATGAGTGAGTAGTCTTTTGTGAGTTTGGCTTTTGTAGCCATGTGTGTTCTTCTTGAAAGAGTGTGAGTACTTTTTTTAAGGTGTGTTTGGTGTTGTATTTCTCTTCAATTTGTAAGTAATATATAGTGTTGTAGTTTATTGTGAGTACTTATTTGGGATCACTATTTAGACTTGTATACATTAAATATGTTCAACATTTGGTACCAAAGCTAGGTTGTGAACTTTCTTGAAATTCTAAGTATACTATGTGGATGCAGTTTTGACTAATCTTCTACATAAAAAAAATTTTCTTGAGAGTTATACATAACTAGTGAATTTTTTTGTGTCGTAAGTAGTCTAGAATTTTACAAGCTTATTATCTAGGACAAAAGCTTGTTTGATATTACTAAGGTCCTGCCAACACAACGGGTGCTCTTCAAACAATTGGAGGAATAAAGAAACTCAACAACCAAAACTACAACACATGGGCGACTTGTATGATGTCATATATGCAAGCGCAAGATCTATAGGAAGTTGTCAGTGGTAGTGAAGTTACATAAGCAGCGGCAGAAAACACTAACGGTACCTTGCGTAAATGGAAGCTTAAGGCAAGCATAGCGATGTTTGCTTTAAAGGCAGCAATTGAAGAAGAAATACTGGAACACTTTTGAGACACCAAAACACTAAAAGAAGCATGGGACACTTTCATCGAACTCTTTTTACGAAAGAATGATACAAGACTATAACTCTTGGAGAATGAGTTGTTATCCATAAAATAAGGAGATCTAATGATCAATCAATACTTTACAAAAGTAAAGTCATTATGCCATGAAATTTTAGAACTTGATACTATGGCCCGTATTGAAGAACCCAAAATGAAAAAAATAATCATTCATATATTAAGACTGAAGTACAAAGGTTTTGTTGCTGCTGTACAAGATTGACCTACTCAACCATCACTTGTTGAGTTTTAAAATGTACTTGCTAGTCAAGAAGCACTGGTGAAGCAGATGGGTGGAGTCTCACCAAAAAATGAGGAAGAAGTGCTCTTCAGTGATAAGGGCATAAACAATACTAGACAAAATTTTGGGACAAAACCAAAAAGAAATGATGATAGATCGAGATATCATCAAGGGAGTTCACAATCAGGGGGAGCTAAGAAGCATGGTGACAAAGGTAGTCAATCCAAACAAAGGAAGAAGTTTGACAACAATTGTCACAATTGTGGCAAGAAAGGTCACATGGCTAAAAATGGCTAGTCTAAGAAAAAGTCCACAAAAAGTAATGCAGCAACTTGTAAGACAAAGAGCTAAAGTGACGATGAATGGCATGCCAAAGCATCATTTGCTCTTGAAGAAGAGGTGGTGCTTATAGTGACTATCGCTCGACGGATTAAGTACAAGAAGGATTGGATCGTCGACTCCATGACTAGTGATCAAGACAAGCTGCAAAATATGACAGAGTACAAAGGAAATCGTGTGGTGGTAACAACTAGTAATTCAAGGTTGTCAATCGCTCATATCAATAAGCAAACTATTGTACCCCGATATAGTCCTAATAAGTTGCTGTTTGACGATGTCTATCATATACTGGACATGAAGAAAAACTTGCTATCGGTGGCATAATTAACATCATTAGGCTACTATGTCGTGTTCAACCTGCATAATGTAAAAGTGCATTAAGACATCTAGATCTTTGGCACACTGATAATAAAAGGATGAAGATTAGAATCTATTTATGTAATATCAACAGAGTCTGCTTATATAGACAAGACTCGAAAGAATGAGATTGTGGATCTGTGGCATGAAAGGTTAGGGCACGTTGGCTACCACAAGTCGAAAGTGATGATGTAGAAGTCAATGCTTAAGGGTCTTTCTCAACTCTAAGTTAGAATTGACACTGTCTGTGCAAGATGTCAATATAATAAAATGCATCAGTTACCATATGAAGAATCAAAGTTTAGAGCAAAAGTACCATTAGAGTTAGTTCACTCGAATGTCTTTGGCCGTATCAAGCAACCACCAATTAGCAGAATGAGATATATGGGTACATTTATTAATGACTTCTTAAGATATGTGTGGATTTTCTTTATGAAAGAAAAATTCAAAACATTTACAAAATTTAAAGAAACAGTTGAATGAGACATTGGTAGAGAGATCCGGTGCTTTCATATAGATAATGACAGAGAGTACACTTCAGATGAGTTTGAAGAATATCTACAAAAATGCCGAATACAACATCATTTTATGTGTGCAAACACGCTACAACAAAATGGAGTAGTGGAGAGAAAGAATCGGCATCTTGTAGAAATATATCGGAGCATGCTTCATGTTAAGAATGTATTTGGAAGATTTTGGATTGGGTGTATAAAGACAGCAACTTATGTCATCAACAGGCTTCCTCAACCAAGACTTAAATTTAGTTTACAATTTGAAAACTGTGGGGTACTAAACCTGTAGTTGCTCACTTCTGAATTTTTGGTTATGTATGCTACGTGTTCATGCCTAATCACTTACATAGCAAATTTGACAAAAAGGCAATATGATGTATCTTTGTGGAATATGACAACCAAAGAAAAGGGTGAAAGTGTTACAACTCTACAAGTGAAAAATGTTACACGTCACGAAATATAGTGTTTGATGAAGCATTTTCATGATGGTCTCTATAGAAATTGGAGTTACCAGATTCCAAAAGAAAAAAAAATTAAAAGATCAAGATCAAAGGAAGATGAGGGAGCAGATTATTAAAGTGAGACCAAGTCCAAGAGCACTTGAGGACCTTGAATATGAAAATGATGATAATCACATGGTAGTGGCAAGTCCTTAGCAAACCGGTGTGCACCAAAGAACAACAGATGAGGTTGAACCTA
The DNA here is from genome assembly GCA_946598075.1 of Artocarpus hirsutus. NCBI lineage: Eukaryota > Viridiplantae > Streptophyta > Magnoliopsida > Rosales > Moraceae > Artocarpus > Artocarpus hirsutus. The sequence goes on from CAMOHE010001310.1 coordinate 8,767, forward strand.
ATCATGAAGGTAAAACAAGTCCACAAACACTACTTTTAAGGTCAACTAGAGTGAGAAGGCCAAATTACAGATATGCCAATATAGCCGTAGCAGGGCAAGAAAGTCTTAAAGAGCCAAAGACATATGAAGAAACATCTCATGGCTCTAAATGGGTAAAAGTTATGAAAAAATAAATTACCACATTTAAGCAAAATCAAACTTAGGATCTAGTGATAAAGCCTAAAGATGTTATAAGCTCATCTCCTATAAATGGATATACAAGATCAAGACCCACCCAGATGGTTCATTTGAGAGATACAAAGCTCGACTTGTAGCTCAAGGGTTCTCTCAACAATATAGACTAGACTATGATGAGACATTTAGTCTGGTAGCAAAAATCACTACCATACATGTCCTTTTTGCACTTGTAGCCAGTAAAGACTGGAAACTATGGCAGATGGATATGAAAAATGCCTTTTTACATAGAGAGTTAGATCGAGAGATCTATATGATTCAACCAAGTGGTTTTGAAGATAGATCTTATCTAGAGTATATGTGAAAATTGAGAAAGGCACTTTACGGTTTAAAGCAAGCTTAGTACATGATATGGTAAGATCGTCGAGTTTTTTATACAAAGTGGATTTGCTATGGCATATTTAGATTCTAGCTTATTTGTAAAAGCTAGAGAAGGAAAGTTGGCAGTGGCGTTGGTGTATGTAGATGATCTGATCATCACCAGAGACGATGGAGGAGGGATTCACTGAACAAGGGAGAACTTATCTGTATGCTTCCAAATGAGAGAGCTGGGTCAACTTAAGCACTTTTTTGGCCTACAAGTTGATTGTACACAGGAAGGAATATTTCTTTATCAGTGGAAATATGCCAAAGATTTATTGAAGAAGTTTAAGATGCTTGAATGTAAACTGATCTTGACACCGATGGAACCAAATGCTAAGATGTGTGCACATGAAGGAAAAGATTTGGAAGATACGACAATGTATCAACAATTGGTAGTAGTCTGATCTACTTAACCTTAACTCGACCTGATATTTCTTATAGAGTTGGCATGATGAGTCGATACATATAAAGTCTAAAGAAGCCTCATTTAGAAACAGTTCGACGAATCTGAGATATGTCAAAGGTACAATAGACTATGGTCTTTTGTACAAAAAAGGTTTTGGTTATTGTGATGCTGACTATGTAGGAGGTCAAGACACTTATCGATCAGCTGCTAGATATGTCTTTAAGCTTGGCTCAGGAACAATTACTTGGTGCAGCAAAAGACAACCGATTGTATCTTTATCGACCACGGAAGCAGAGTACCGAGCAGTAGCAATGGTAGCTCAAGAAAATACATGGCTGATTTAACTATCAAAAGATCTACATCAAACAATTGACTATATAGTTCAGCTATTTTGTGATAATTAGTCGACAGTTCGCTTTTCATGCAAAAACTAAACATGTTAAAGCATGCTATCATTTTATCAAAGAAAAAGTTCTGCAAGAAGAAATTGAGATGAGGCAAATCAAGACGGGTGATCAAGGTACAGACTTGTTCACAAAAGGTTTCAGTACTGACAAGTTTGAAAAATGTTGTCGTCAGCTAAATAAGATGCACAGAATTGGAGCTGGTGTTGAGGGGGAGTGTTGAAGAATCAACAGCAGACCTATGGCTTAACTCAAGCCTAATGAAGATAAACCCAAAAGCCCACTATTAGAACTTTTCTAAATTAAGTGCAGATTTTTTTAGTGAAAGGTGTAGGTGATGGTGTACGTGTGTGGTAATGAATGTTGAAGTTATTTATATGGTTAGAATGTCTAGGACAATGTATAGCTATTATTGTAATTGTGATGCTATATATATGTGATGACCCGTCTTTTTGGACAGTCACTTAACTTTCTTAAACATTAGTCTTACTTATTTAGTAAGAAAAATACTGAAATAAATTTTTTTTCTTTTAATATCCTTTAAAACGTTCTTAAAAACTATTGCGACTTTTGTCACAATTTAAGTTGAGTCACTACTCAACCCTTGACTTTAAAACCATTTCAAATCATTTCTTAAAACTTATTAAGAAATATTTATTGTATATTTGTATAACTCATTTAGTAAAATATATCCTAAAACTTTGAAAACAATTTACAAAACTTTGGCTATCTTAAAACTTTGAAAACACTATATTATATAGTGAGAAAACATTTTCTTTAAACAGCGAAAACTTACGATAGTAGTATCCATATCCAAATCTTCGTATTTTTCTTCCACAGCATAAAGCTCCTCAAACAAGTCCTATTGGTCACCCATGACTACTTATAGCATGAAAAAACTTTTAATGAGCTTTTGTGTAACGCCTCCTTACGGACGTCACAATAATCGTTACTTTCATCCTTTTTATTATTATTTATAAGATAAACTATTTAAATTTAAACACAATTTGATAAACATATCCCAAGATCCATGCATACAAATTTTTTTAAAAAAAAAAATA
>CAMOHE010001336.1:0-15095 GCA_946598075.1 Artocarpus hirsutus
GAATTATTAATCCAAATCAATTCACTTTATGTTCCGATCCAATACATCGTCACCTATGACAACGTGCCAATGTTTCTATTCACGGAGTCCACCTCCGATGGTCAAGACAAACCATCTCCCAATAGGGATATAGACAACATAACAATCTTTACATGAATAAAGCGCCCAACTTTATTCCCTCGATTGCGGATCTTATGATTTAGACCGTCACCTTAAGAATCATGTCTTCTGCATAATCTGTCCATCATATGCCCAATTCTTAAAGGTTTAGACCGACAGTCTCAGACTATTGTTTGCTTATCATACATTCAACAAATATGAACGTAAAGAGGACAAGATTTGGTATATGAATAATAAATGAATTCTTTATTGATAAAAATGTCTTCAAAAACTCATTATATTTTTACTCCTTAGGGCATACATGTCTAACATTTATTCCTTTTGCTTAGAGGTTAGGATTCATTCACAGTTCTAGACTATGGACTAAACTAGTGATTAAAGCAATTTATTTTCATGCAAATCTCTCATTTGAAAGTACCATCTCTTAATTTTCTCAAAGAAATAATTTGGGAATACAAAGAATCTGGCCTAAGTTGTAACACATGGACACATTGATCCGTTCGGACATCAAACATCAAGCAAGTGCAAGTCTTGGTTGTTACTTAATCATAAGTTGTGTCTCCATTCAATTCTATTTAATGATGTATTTCTTGTGGTTCATTTTGGTAGCCGGCACATGTATTAGATAGAGTTTTAATGTGATTTTTTGCTTTATTTTTGTGGCTAAAACAGAAGATCGCTAGGACATTATTACATTAAATAGAGCTTGTGTTTGGGTTTCACTACAAGAAAAATTACATTTAACAACATATTATTTATGATATGTAGTTTTTAAATGTCATTGAAAAGTACATGTAACGGCATCTCTAACAAACATGTCTTTAGTGACATTTAAAACAATAATTAACAATATCTATATAGATGCCCCTATTAAAGGTCTCCTTTTAATGACAATAGTTTAGTGTCGTTAAATTATTTAACGACAATTAGGAGACGTCGTCAAAGCCTTGGAATAGGAGACGTCGTCAAAGCCTTGGAGTAGGAGATGTCGTCAAAGCCTTGGAGATTTTACGACACCCCTTATAGACGACATCTATATAGATGTCGTTAATTATTATTTCAAATGTCATTAACAACATTTTTGTTGGAGATGTCGTTGTATGTATTTTTCAATGACATTCAAAAACTACATGTCGTAAATAATATATCGTTAAATATAGTTTTTCTTATAGTAATTAAAGTTTGGGGCCTTTTTAAATGCTAACTGATAGAGGAGAAATAGGGAAGCCTGTAGATACAATAGACACGGAAATAATTAATTAAAGACTACATCTAATGTGGGACCATAAAGAGTCTTATGTTTGCTTATTCATGACTTCTTTATGTTATCCAAATAATATCATGCCATGTGGATTATGTCACTACGCATATCAATTAAAATATTTTAATTGAAACAACATGATATTATTAGGAGACATAAACGGAGAAGGAAAAAACAAAATATATGCTAAATCCAATAGGACCTAAGGAATCTAATTTCTCTTTCGACAATTGGTTACAAAATGGAGGCCATTGGTTCATTAGTTTAGTCTTTAGTTTCATAATTATATGATTATACTTTCTCAACAATGACGTCAAGTAGCTTAGAAAAGCATAAGAATCTTCAGCGTTTTGTGGGCATATTTTCTTCAACAAGATAAGGATAGAGAAAGAGAGAGAATTTGCTTTTCTACCAAACTAATGATTGAAAATCAACAAACCTTTGAAACTTGATTGTAGTGCTCATAATTCACTTACATATAGTTTACATATTTATGTAGGTATGGTCATGCAAAACAGTCTCAAGTCTCAACTTTCCAGAATAAATAAACAAGAAAGTGCGACCTTAATTATTTAATAGAACAACAAAATCCAATTAAATCCAAAACTCTTATCCATATATATATATATATACACGTTTCATCCACAACCATCTTTGTCAAAATCATATAATTCTCTACAGTCTAACCAATATGGAATCTTTAATTATTACTGTTTTGACAAGCAAAATGCTAAATATCGCCGCACGTGGCCATAAAATCACTATTTGTATGGCAGTAGATTAAAACTATTACATTATAACGTGAGACATAAGTAGTCAAACATACTTGTTGTGTGACAGTTCTTGCCACACACGTAGGGATATATTACCACTGAACTTTTTTTTTCCCAAACTTTAAGACAAGAAGAATTATTAAAATCATTAATGATGAAACCATTATATATTATTTTTCATGCAAATATTGTTACACTTATGATCATGTACTTATTATATTGACTGCTAGATGATCAGATGTGCCTCCAAGGTCTTCCTGCGAGGCTAACGCACTCATAATGCCTATAGCAGTCGACGAGATGGTCGATGGTCAAGCCAGCGCCTTGCATGAAGGAATGCACAATCACGGGTCCCACAAAGCGAAACCCACGTTTCAACAAGTCCTTGCTCATGGCCTCGGCTTTTGGACTCCTTAGGGGAACATTTCTTGGATATCTGTATTTGTTGATCACAGGCTTGTGATTCACGTAGCTCCATATGTAGTTGCTGAATGATCCGAACTCTCTAACAACCTATAATAATAAATATAAAAATAATTTAAAAAATTTGGGTCTCTCTTTGTGGGGACGTTATCGGTAGTGTATGTTTCAAACCGTTAATCTGTTCGAATCACTTTTTTCAACATGTACCAGAGAAATTGCCTAAAAATTATTAAATAAAAAAAATGACTTGTCTTTAACTTGAATGTGCTTATATGAGTTTCTTTTTGGCAAATTAGTGAAAGTAGTTTTGAGGGAGCTAGGGGCTTGCCTTGGGAATGCATTTGGCGTTGTCAACTATGCATCTCACCCTGCTCTCGGCCAACATGATTGCTTTGTTTGATGATATATCTGTGATCTCTTTTTCCCCCATTTTGGCAACTATGCTTGGATCAAATCCAGTAAAAGCTTCCCTGTATCTTAACATCTCATGTCATGAACGTAATATGTGTAGCCCTATAATTATGTTTAAGTGAGGTTGATATGAAAACATTTCTTCGGTATTAATTATAGAAATTTTTGGCACTTAACCTTGACTGAATTGGTAGAGTGGCTCAAAATATCGATGAATGATGCTAAAATTTGAAAGAAAAGATTCTTATGCACGTGACATGATGTGTTCTGAGTGTTATTCAAAACTTCTATATCTTCTTTCAAGTTAGTTTACATTATGTGTATAAGAACATTTTGATTTATATTTTTAATAGTCATCGTTGATTTGGGGACACTTGCAATATTTTATATTAAATTTCAGAAGGTACTTTGCCCAATTAAAAATTTATTACATAATTTACTAGTCGTGAAATGTTTATGGGACATATGTATCAAACCTGAATAATTCCCTTCTTTTGAGAATTTCAGTCCAATTGTAGTCCATCAACATGCCAGACATTGCAAGCAGCTCGAACAATTGACTGTTGAATATAGTTGACAACTTAAAAAATGACTTTGATCAATTACTGATTACATGACGGTAAAAAATTGCAAAGGGACTTACTTGTCATCATAAACTGGAACTCCCCAGCACTCATCATGAAATGCTACGTAAACTTTATCTATACATGATTAAACCTTTTTGTTAGTGTGCAATATCTAAAATCATATATTCCTTTGATCATAAGTTCTTTTTTTTTTTCTGCTAATCTTTTTTATTATTTTATATTATATATTAAGGGACATATATAACCCAATAGGATTGGACTTCCAAGTAAATATAGGTATTTAAGACGTGCACAGGAGAATCCCAACCCGTAGACAACTTAAACAATTGCTTAGGGCTCCTATATTTTTAGGCATTGATTAAGTCCCCATTTCTTAAAAGTTCGAAAAACAATAGCCTAATTTTTAAGCATCAGTAGATTAATGTTTTTCTTGAATAACATGTAATGAAGTAGGTAGAGATGCTTATAAGTAAATTTTTTACATTTAAAATTGCAATTTTATTTCTAAACTCAGGCGGTCCACAATCCAACATGTGCTCTAGGTGGTACAACATTAATAATTGACTTTCCTAAAATATTCCTCTTAATCATTGGTCGGAGTATAGTAGATATTTGTTAACAATTTTATTACAATGAGTGGACAAGGTTTGGTGGCACTTGGCCTTCTTAATTGCATTATTCATTCGTAATTTCTTCTGATAGAACTCTCTTAAACGCTAATATTTGTGGGCATGCAAAGAATTAAGTAATTTCCATGTATTTTCCTGTCCCCAAATAAAACAAGTTTTTTTTTCCTTCAAAAAGAAAAAAAAAAAGTAAAACTACTTGTTTCTATTCTTTAGATTACCATACTGTAAAATAGAAGAATTATAAATCTCCAAAATAATAGACAGGAATATCGCAAATAGAACCATGACGATACCCATTAAAGGAGTAGTTCTCTACTTAGGAGCTACTTTACCATATTTTGAATTCAAGGGTTTCAATAAATTCCCTGCACTAGTTCGTAATTCATCTTGAATCAGATAGATCTAGAACTACCCTCAATAGTTTGTGTAGCCATAAATTCTATTTTATATTCATTGAGATTACCACACCACAACTTCCATGACTGTGTCTTTCAATATCGTCCCCTTCCTTTGTAAGATATAGATGTAAGACCTTCCCCATATTGAAATTTCAGTAGCATTGTGACATGAAAGTCCAACGCCATTGATTAATTTTACAATGCCTCAAAAATTTCAAAAGCTGATAAAACAATGTCAAAATTCTAGAATTAGCTAGAAAGGATTAAAAAATGCTCAAAAATAAATCATCTGGTAACTAAGCAAAAAAATTTTAACCATAAACTTTATCAAATCTTCAAAATCACAACCCTCATAATTTGTGGAACAATTGTAAGCAAAATAGTAACTAATACCAAAACACACAGACAGAAATAGAACTAAAGCATCTTAGGATCATAGTTTGATTAGAGACACACAATATAATTACCATGAAACCAAAAGTACTAAGAGTACTAAAAAAAAGGACTTACCACTGTTTTTAGTTATCCAATTACACCTCCTCAACTCCTCAGGATTACCAGCATCCTGACTCTGCCGCTGCTGAATATTTTTCGGGGCGGCAGATTCTTTCCTTTGTGGAGGCATGATGAGACGAAGAGCCAAAGAAATCTTGTGGTCAAGAGGAGGGCCTAAATCGGCGAGAGATGAGTCGTTTGAATTCTCAGATAGCGACAACGACAACGACGAGAGGGAAAGAGATGAACTGCTTTTTTGAAGGCCAATTGGGTAGATTCTCTTCAAGTGTTTGGACAACAATCCAGGGCTTGTTTTCTCCTTCTTCTCATTCTCTTTTAGACTGTTGTTTCTCTCTAGAGCTGGTCTTCTCACGTTTGCCTTTAACATGTTTCGTGACTTGTGAGGAATGAGAGAAGCATGCAAAAATAAAAAAGAGAGAAAGGTTTGGATTTATAAAGATATATTAGAGGAGTGTTACTCCAAAGTTGGTTGGTGAAATGTGACTTTTCTTCATTATGGATAATTGGGTAGATTACCCAATTGGCCTTCAAAATCATTATGGATAATTACTATTATTTGGTCCTTAATTTTTAAGCAACGTTCATATAAAAGAGTGTTCAAGGATCGACTTGGGAAAACTTTTGTTTTTATGCAAAGTAAACATAGTATTCAAATTCAACTTCTCAAGCTATTGGGCCCTCATATTATGTGATGAATATTTTTTTCAAAGGCAAACAAAAAATAAAACTGTAGATGAAGTAGGAAAATAAGAATTAGTCATGACCTATCTAATTCAAAATATTGTAAACAATAAAGTAGATGGTAAATGATTTGTCAACATGCAGATTAGGACAAATTTCTAAGATTATTCAAAACCAACCTGTCAAAATCCGTATAATTATACACATATCATATATGTTAAAATTAATTAATTTTCATTATCTTTATTATGCATAAACAATATTTAGCAGGCTTGAAATATATTATATATATGTATGCATGTATATATAGCGTCGCCCATTTCGGCAAGTCTTGCATGATTGCCTTGAGCTAAGTGGTTAAACATTTAAGAACTCATGACTATGTTTGTTTTTGTTTTTGTTTTTGCTTTTTCTCTATCCTTCACCCACCACCAACACCACCCACCCCCCCCCTCGAGTAAATTATAATTTGGGACAATGGAATGAGGAGGTAATTTAAGCACATTATCATGTACATAAGATAATCAAATGATATAACGTTTTCAATTTTGGGAAATAAGAGACTTTATAACATATGTACATCTAATTGTTCAATGTTGATAAAAAAACATTCTACCAAAAAATGTTCATAAAAATCAAGGATATGTGTCCATGTCCAATTAGGGAATCAATTTCCTGCATAAAGATTGATAAGTTACAACAAACAAATCTTTGTTGCTTAAAAATGTGAAGGTAGAAGTTAGTGCATAATCAAGTTGTAGGGGTTATTAACGGCCTCCAATGAATACGCATTTCATTATTATTTTTTTTCTCTAGTGATAATTGTTTTGGTTGTGGTGTTTGTCTCAATACAAGTGTAATGGGTCCATAACATTCTTAGCTCTTACTCCTATGCCCTAAAAGTTATGAGGCATACCTTTTGCCAATAAGGAAAAAGATTTTCCATCTTTCATGCTTCACAGTTCCTTCCCTTCTCAAAATTGGTCAAAAATTTTCATGGGTGATACTGAAAAAAAGGGAAAAAAAAAAAAGGTCCAATGATTGTTTTTTAAATTAGAAAAGACTTCATTGACAATATGTATTGAAGCCATGAGAAAATTTGAGGGAGGAGACAAAGAAGCTATGTTTCTAGCTTATAAGGTGCTTGAGAGAACGATTTAAATTTTAGGGTTTAAATCGCTAACAACATAAAGCTCTGAGACGTTACAGTGTAAACTTATAATCTTTTGTTTGAAATCTTAAGTTAAAACTCTTCTCTCAAGTATCATAACCTTTGTATCTCAAGTTCTTTAACAAATTTTCTTGTTCTTTTTTGGACCAAATCCAAGTACTTCAACTAAAATAATATAATAATAAATCTAGACCTATATTTTTCAATGCTCTTCTTTTCGTGTAGAATTTAGATTCTCAAAGCATGTCTTTCAATCCATTTCAATCCAAGTATTTCAATTTTATCCCTTACATATTTTTAAGACAAAAAACCAATAAAAAAGATAAAGGTTTTGTTTGTGAAATCTGTTGCAACACAAAACTTCCAACATTATAATGTAAAGCTTTCCCATGTTCTAGCACAAAACAAAGTATATTACAGTATAAAACTTTTATATGCTACAACCTTTTGATTCTAACTCTTTGTCTAGTTACAAGTTTCCTAAACAAACTAATATATACTTTTCATTAAATAGTTAAAATAATAAAAGGGGGTTACTGCTCCACCATCTCATTTGATAGTAGAATGTTAAAAACGATGCCGTTTTGAAATTACTTGGTTAGGGATATTATTATTTTAGTACCATGTATTTTAGATAAACATTATATCGATATCCTCTCGTTTGGAAAATATCAGAAAGGTATGTTGTAGTTTTTAAAATATCATTTTAGTACCTTGAGTTTGTGTTTTGTAATGTGAAATTTTCAACTTATCCTTTTATTAATAAGTCCTAAATTATTTTGTTAAAATTACAAACAAAAATAAATACAAATAATACCAAAAAAATGAAATCCACATATATATTTCTTTATGAGTTTTGTTTGATATTTTGTTTTGATTTTTATTGTAGTTTTACATATTTAAATTGAGATTTATTAATAGAAAGCTAAAAAAGAAATTTTACATTAAAAACATCAATTTAGAATACCTAAATGATTTTTCTAAAAAATTATAAGGTACTATTTTGATATTTTTTAAAGAGTAAGGTAATAATGTATTATTTCTTTAAATTACAAGTAGTAGAATGATTAAAAAGCCACTTGCTTATATTGTTGCATATTTTTATTTTTCTTTTTATATCTTTTTTAGTGGAATGTTTTTATTTTCCTCTTCATTTTCGATGGAAACTGTTTCCCAAGAGCTGCAAAAAATTGCCGCGAAACAATAGCATTCTAAAACCCTAAAACAACATTTCTTGACACAGCAATAAACCCTTCAATATAATTAATAAGATATAGAAGTTAACTTGAATCCATAAATAGAATGTGATTCTTAAGTCTATAGGTTGGGATCTTTTAAGTCTCGTATGTAAGTTCTCTTTTAAAGAATGTCTCTGTAATTTCTCTGTAGATGGGTGATAGAAAAAAAATGTACATACTGATTTGGAGACCGTAACCTCTTTATATAACTGCTAACTCTAACAGTTATCTTTATTTACCAATTTAACCTATTATAAAATCAATAATTATATTTTGGTATAAAGCAAATAGTTGAAGAGGAAGGTAAATTGGTTTTGCAAATAGTTGAAGAGGAAGGTAAATTGGTTTTGGTATTTTGATTTAGTTGTTTAATTGTTGAGAATGTTGTTTCAATTTCTTGAAAAAAGAGCCTAAATAGTTTGTAATTTAGAAGTTCCACACTTTTTTCTGCTGAATTAGAGTTTAAACATGTTGGTTTCCACACGATAACAATTGTTTGATGAGAGGATGAAGCTTTATGTTTCTTCATTTAGTTTTCCTTTTGGTTGAATTTTTGTGATTTATGGCAGGCCCTGGGTCTGCGCCATCCGTTTGTGAGTTGCTCTTGAGTAGATTTAGGGACTGGGATGCAAATACTGTGATATGGGATGTGCTAGCATTTGCATATTCAAGATATGAGATGGTTCATGATGGGCTCTTTGTGCTTGCTAAGATGAAAGTTTTGAACTCGCATGTTTCGTTGTCAACATATAACTGCCTGCTATACAACTTGAGGCACATGGATTTCATGTGGGACGTATATGATGAAATTAAATTAAGTGGACTTCCTCAAAATGAGTATACTAGTTCCATAGTTATAGACGGTCTATGCAAGCAGTCTAAGTTACATGATGCAATTGTGTTCCTGAGGAATACTAGAGGGCAGGAGCCTGGACTTTCTTCAGTTTCATTCATCACGATCATGTCGAGGTTTTGTAAATTGGGTTTTGTGGGTGTCGCAAAGTCCTTTTTTTGTATGATGCACAAGTGTGGACTACTTCCTGATTCATACAGTTAGAATATTATTATTCATGGGTTATCTGTAGCAGGCTTGACGGAGGAAGCATTAAAGTTCACAGGTGACACGGAGGAGCATGGATTAGAGCCCGATGTAGTAACCTATAACATTATTGCTAAAGGTTTTCATCTACTTGGTTTGATGGTATGGTCATTCAGAAAATGTTCCTTAAAGGGTCGAATCCAGATCATGTCACATACAAAATCCTGATTTGTGGGCATTGTTGCTCAGGAGATATGGATAAAGCCCTTGAGCTGCGGCATCAGATGCTATCTTGGGTTTTTCGGTTGAGTGTTATGGTGTATAGTGTATTGCTTAGCTCTTTGTGTAAGAGCAGACATGTTGAAGTAGCTTTGAGATTGCTTTATGAAATGGAAGGTGCTGGCTTCAAGCCAGATCTCATAACATCTTCTATCCTAATTAATGGCCTCTGCAAGCAAGGTCATGTTCAAAGGGCTAGCCAACTATAAAAGGAAATGTGCTTGAAGAAAATCTTCCCTGATAGTTTTGCAGCCCGTGCTGTTCTGTTGGGCTTACGTGAGAAAGGGAATATGCGCGAGGCACCGAAATATTTTGATACTCTAACAAGAGACATGATGTGCGATACTGTTTTGTATAACATTATGATTGATGGCTATGTGAAAATAGGTATTAGTTTGGACGCTGTACGGTTGTTAAAACAAATAATTGAAAAGGGGATCATTGCTAGTATTGTCTCTTTCAATACACTTATGTACGGATTCTGTAAAGTTGGAAAACTTGCTGACGCTCACAACCTTTTGCATGTAATCAAGCAGCAGGGATTGGTGCCACATGTGGTTACTTATACTACCCTCATGAATGCCTGCTGTGAAGAAGGAAAGATAGCGACATGCTTGAATTGCCACGCAAGATGGAAGCAGAAAATGTGGTACCAACTCTTGTAACTTATACTGTTGTCATCAAAGGACTTTGCAAACAGTGGAAACTGCAAGAGACTTTCCAGTGGGTTGGGAAAGTGTATTCCAAGGGCTTAGTTCCAGATCAAATCACATATAATACAAAAGCTTTTCAGTTACTTGACGACATGTTATCCCATAATCTTGAGCCAACTCCAGTCACAAACCATGTTCTTATCAATGGTCTATCTGTATATGGTGACCTAAAGGATGCCGACAATCTACTAGTTCTCCTTGAAGAACATGAACTCAGACTGACAAAGGTAGCTTACACCACAATGATTAAATCACATTGTGCAAAAGGGCAATGGGCCTCTTCCCTCAAATGGTGGAGAAAGGATTTGAAATATCAATCAAAGATTACAGTGCTGTGATGAATAGATTGTGCAAAAGGTGTCTAATAACTGAAGCAAAATATTTTTTCAACATGATGTTAACTGATGACGTTGATCCCGATCGAGAACTCTATGAGGTGATGCTTAATGCTTCCTGGCAAGTTGGTGCCGTCAATTCAGTATCTGAGATTTTTGCTAGGCTGATAAAATCTGGTTAGGCATCTGGAAAAGTCCGAAAAGTCAGTTCGTTATCTTGCTACTGTTGGAAAGGAGCCTCAGGTTGGCTGATAAAGAAGTTAACGGGATGAGGCAACTTTGTGCAGATTAACAAATTTCTCACTCAACTTTTGAACTGCAAAAGTAAGGATCGTCAGCACTTGTATTATATTATATACCACGGAAAATCCATACCGATCATCATGTTATTAATAAGAACAACTTTAATGCAGTTTTTTCTATAGCATTATTCCATTTCCCTTCTCTCCTGGATTTGATTCCTGCTTTTATCTGTTCCCTTTGTTTAGATTCCGTGCAATGCTTAGGATCTATAAGCCTGAAGTGTTTACTGCTGCTAAGAAAATTTTATTTATAGTGTTTTTGTAGCTATTTGATATCGTTTAGGAGCTGTTTTTATCGAATTGGCTTGGGTAAGGTGCACTGTGGTGGTTGTTAATTTCATAAAGGCTACTTGAGGTCATTGTATCCTGTTCTTGCAGTTTTTTGTGGATGATAGAACTAAGTTTGAGCACTTTTTAAACAATTATGAATCACTGAAAGTGTAATTTTGTATCTGTTGGGCAGTTCCTGTTCTCACCACCCACATGAATCTGACCCGAGCTCAGAAGCCAAGGTTTCCATTTATCACCTACTCGTTCACAATCTATAGTAGTACCGAATGAGCTTGATGAACCAATCCGCTGCCTTCCTTGAGTCGCTCAGATAGTCAGCTATAAAAGCACCAAAGGTGTTGAAATCGCATTTCTAAGTTGAAGCATTGGCGAACATGCAATCAGTGATGAAATCCGTATCAGCGTTTGGTTCCCTGCAGAGAAGGAACAAGGAGGGAATGTGCTGTTGGAATTGATCAAATATATGGGTTAATATATTAAATAAATATGTATTAAAGGCTATCAAGGATGTTTTTGGGCTTTTTAATATATTATTAAGTGTAGACTTCTTATGTGTAGAGACCAAAATATAATTATTGTTTTTATAATAGGCTATATTGAAAAGTAAGGATAACTGTTAGGGTTTAGCAGTTACATAAAAAGGTTGTGGTCCCTAAGTCAATACGTATTTTATTTTTTTATCACCCATCTGTAGAGAGATTACAGAGGTATTTTTTGAAGGAGAACTTATGTATTAGGCTTGAAAGATCCTTAACCTATAGACTTGGAAATCACAATTCTATCTTTGAATTTAGGTTAACTTCCGCATCTTATTAAGTATATAATTCTGGGTGATGATGGGATTGTGGTCCCAAAGTTAGTACGTACGTTATTTTTCTGTCACCCATCTGCAGAGAGATCACAGAGGCATTCTTTGAAGAAGGACTTACGTATTAGGCTTGGAAGATCCTCAACTTATAGACTCAAAAATCACAATTTTATCTTTGGATTCAGGTGAGCTTCTGCATCTTATTAATTATCTTGATGATTTAACATAAATGATTCTAAGTGATGATGGTTTTCATCACAATATTTTGTTTTAACAAGTAGTATCAGAATCTATCTACCAAGTGTATTTAGGGACCGAGGTTAAATTAACCTCTGAACAAACTAAATTAAAAAGCATACATTTCCTAGCATGCTAAGCGTGGTAGTTAGTGCAATGCTTTTTTTTATGTCCTGCAGCTCCATAAAAGAAACAAGCCATACCTTTCACATCATTTAGTCTCTTTTGTTGTTTCTTTTGAGGTGCCGTAACTATAACTTCCTAATACTTCTTTTTTTTCTTCCCTTTGTCCTTGGAAGTATTAGCTAAGTGAGCATTCTCTGTCTTTTCTTGCTTCAACCTTTCATCTTCTTGCACACAATGTGAAATGGGCTCATTAAGAGACCAAGTCTCCTTTTGGCAGTTATAGCTCACCTTAAACTAACTGAATTGTGTAGGAAGAGATATAAGAACCAAATGCACTAACAAATCCTTAGAAATGTCAAGCATAATTGCTCTCAATTTTGAAGCAAGATGAGACATCTTCATGATGTACTTCCTAATGTTCCATTTACCTTTGTATCTCATTGAGATGAGGCTTGCTAAAAGTGTACTTGTTTGAGCCTTTTCATTTTGGTAAATCTCTTCTCAATGTCCTCAAGGAACTCTTTGGATGTCTTTATCATTTCCGATAGTGCCCTTGAATCCTTCCGAAATGGCCTTCTTCATAATCATATATACACGCGATTTGATTTCTCCCATATTTTCATATCTCTCTTTTCATCAGAAGAACTCTTATCTGTAAGAGGTGTAAGAAAAAGAACCCTTAATGTAAGGTCGAGATCCATGACTCCGAGAACTATAACGAGGTTCTCTTGTCATGATTTGAAGTTGCTACCATTCAGCATAGAAATTGAATTGACGTTGGCAATAACGTTTAAGGCAGAACTAATAGCTAAAACAGATAACAAAACAAATAAATCCAAAAAAAGCTCACACAAGAATCTAAAATAACAATAATAAATCCAAATAAAGGTACCCATATCAAAATATCAGACACTCCATTAATATTTAGCCTTTAGACAGAAATATTAACTTGTAAGTGATATTTTGGTGTAGTAATCAAACACTGACAATAAGAACATGTCAAACAATAAATCTTCCTTTGGGTCAATTTATTATTCATATATAAAACCAAATAATCATCACGTATTTATTACCACAAGTGTGCATGCAATTCTGTCAAATATTGTATTCCTTTGGGCCGATCAACATCACATAAGTTTCATGGACACAAGCGTTTATATTCCAAAACAAATTAATTTTCATAAGAGAGGCCACTTTGATGACATATTGCATCAATTAATTCATCTCAAAGAATATATATAAAATACTAATATTTGAATTTAAAATTACACCAAAAATTACCAAAATTAAAATAAAAAATAAAAAAATTTAGTCAAAAATCAACTGGTCAAAGCTAACCCGTCAAAATTAACCGGTCAACTTGACTGGTTAACCTTAACTGAATCGAAGCTAAGACCGGATTACATGGACCCAACTCATATCTTAACCCAACCCTCCCTTTATTTATTTATTTTTTTAAGACTAGTCACCTAAACATTTAATGCTTGGGTCCTCTCTGCTCGTGGGCTCAATTGAACCCGTGTATGTGCATCTTAGTCATGGGCTGGAGCCCAGAATCTAAAGAAACCCTAGGCATTAATCTTTCTTCCGCCGCAAAACATGGAAGACTTTTTTTTTTTTTTTTCTGCAGCAGCCACGTGCTGCACGAAACCAAAAGAAGAAAAAAAGGAAACATGCACAGGCACCATTGCCCGACAGGAAGGTTTTACGCAAACCGAAAAACATTTATATATATATATATATATATATAAACAGTAGATTTTAGACGGAAGTCAAAATTGAATCCAATACGAATATATTCTTGTATTCTTAACCCAAACGAAAATTGCAGAACCGAATGGATTTTCAAACAAATACGTGAACACAATAATGTATTCCAGTATAATTCAACCAAAACGAAAGAATTATATATAATCATATTCATATCTTCCCAGCAAACATATATATGTATAAATTCGTTTGAGAACGTAATATCAAACATATACAAAACCAGAAAAGATATGTATATATATGCATAATACTCAAATAGAAAACCAAATTCTGAATTGTCTTTTCTCTCACTTTTCGGCAGACGCGCCGTATATTACAATCAAAAGAAAAAAAAATTTCTTGCCGAATGAATCATAAACCAACTATATAATATGTATATAAAACAAATTCAACTGAATACATAAGTTGAAGCATTGGCGAGCATAATTTGTTTTGGAATATAAACGGTTGTGTTCATGCAACTTATGTAAATTTTGACCGGTCTAAAAAAAGGCAATGTTTGACAGAATTGCATGTGCACTTGTGGTAATAAACACGTGATGATTATTCGGTTTTACATGTGAATAATAAATCGGCCCAAAGGAAGATTTATTATTTGACATGTTCTTATTGTCAGTGTTTGATTACTACACCAAGATATCACTTACAAGTTAATATTTCTATCCAAAGACTAAATATTAATGGAGTGCCCGATATCTTGAGATGGGGTTACCTTTATTTGGATTTATTATTGTTATTATGGATTCTTATGTGAGCTTGTTTTGGGTTTGTTTGTTTTGTTCTCTGTTTCAGCTACTAGTTCTGCCTCTAATATTACTGCCAACATCAATTCAATTCCTATGCTGAATGGTAGCAACTTCAAATCATGGCAAGAGAACCTCTTAATAGTTCTTAGAGTCATAGATCTCGACCTTGCGTTAAGGGTTCCTTCTCCCGCACCTCTTACAGATAAAAGTTCTTCTGATCAAAAGAGGGACATGGAAAGGT
>CAMOHE010001337.1:7414-35029 GCA_946598075.1 Artocarpus hirsutus
AAAACTATATATATATATCTTAATTCAAAAATAAATCACATTTATTTAAGAATTAATCAATTAATTAATTAACTAATGCTCAGTTAAATGTGACAACATTTATCACATTACATTATATGTCACAGAGAACATTTTTCTATGTTACATTAATAATTCAAGTGTGAAATAATTAATTCAGAATTTAATAATTCCAAACAAAAATATATACAATTCATTCTATGCAAAAATCCATTATAGTGTTACAGAGGTGGTATTGGGGACCTATGGACCTATAACCCAAGCTCTAATAAATTTGACAATTAATCAAACTCTTTAATTTATGTGTCAAATTTATTAGTTTCAATGTTACTCCACTAAAAACCTGAAACTGAATTCTTGAGATTATAGTAAAATTACTCAAAGAAAATTAGAAAGTAGTCCATTGATTTAATCATTACATATAAGTCAGTCCTTCATAAATAGTTCATAATAAGAGCTAGGTTCAATTTCTATTTACCTCTCTTATTATATTTTTATCCTTGAGTTCCAATAATTCTCTAATGAATAGTTAATTCATAATCTTATTATGAATGAGCGCTCTACTGTTCAAACCTTGAATTATCACTCAAGAGAACTATTTTTCTAACTTCCATAGGGAACGAATAGATTCCATATCTGTATAATATTATTCCCAGCCATTTATTACATTATGTTTCCAAGATGCTAAGTTATGATCTATGCTTTATACAAATCTTACCATGCAAGTCAAAAAACATAATGTCATAAATATGTGTCTAATAAATACTCTGGATTAAGACTGTCAAATATATGATCATCATAGTGATAAATTTGAATACTCTATTTGTAACGGATGATTATTAGAGATTAATAATTTATCTGGTCCAGTCCTACATAATCTCATTATATATAGTACCTCTAATCCAATGTCTCTACATTAATAGTCCAGATAATGACTATTTCATTCTAAATGAGATTGGACCGTACTTGTAATATTTAATTAAAGATCCCAAACTTTAATCAATTATTACAGACTATTTAGATTATTATCTATAAATTTTATCCCTAAGCATATAACACTTATATGCTAAATTTATAGTTACATAAATAATCATAGAATTTTTTCGATGTTTATAAATGTATTCATAACACATATAATCAACCAAAATAATAATAAATGTCACTTTATTTATTTATAAACACTATGTACAATGTCACAGCTTTTAGGGCACCAAACCCAACACTAATTTCACAAAAAAAACCAAAAGACTGGTACAAAAATTACCCACAGAGCCGGCCGCTTCTGGGAAGAAAGGCTTTAAAAACCCAAAGAAGCCCCTATATGTAGGCTTCTTCTTCTACAAGGTGTCAAACTACACAGCTCGTATACAAGCTGGCCAACATTGCAACACTGCTTCGCTTCCACGGGTGTGACGTTTCGGTGCTATTGTTGTATAAAAGAAAACACCTAATTTCTTATACTAAAATTGATTACATGTTGAGGCGGAGTTTTGGCATAAAATTTGTTTACACCAATTTTTTTCGTTCTAACGCAGCACTTAAAGCTTTGGCTTCCTGTTTAATTTTAACCGTACTATTGCTAGACTCAAAAGTGCCAGTGTAGTATGTATTAAATTATCTCGTAGAATATGATTTTTTGCTTAATAGTAAAAGTATTGAAGCTTTGGTAGGAAAGTTGATAAAATATTCCTGCAGAACCTTTGCTTCTACACATTTACAGTACATTGATCTATTAAAAAAAAGATTATTTTATAAATTCCTCAAACTATTTATCCCATTTTATTTTGCAATTTGATTTTGTAAAACCAGTCAAAATGATCCTCAATCTATAGAAAATTACTCAAAATGCCTTCTTCTTCTAATTCTGTCTATAAACTTATAAGTTTTTCTAGCATGGCATGCATTAATAATTCATTAAATTTCTAATTAAATTTATAAAAAATAGTTAAATGTTAAAAATCATAAAAAAAATTATAATAAGCTTCATTCTTTTTTTTTTTTGGCTCTCTCTCCCCCTTTTCTTTTTGGATCTCTTTGTCTTCCTCTTCTCTCTTTGCTTCATCCTCTCTCTTTGGGTTGGCGACGAAGTAAGGGCAATAGCTGACGAGGGCGAGGGGCAATAGGAAGATGGGCGAAAGTGGTGAGGTGTGACAACGTGGTTCAAGGTGTGTGAGAGAAAAAAAAATAAAAAAATAGTAAAATAATTAGAAAAAAATTATAAAATATGATGTTATTATTTTTTAATATTTAACTATTTTTATATACTTAATAAAAATTTAATTATTTTAATTAAATGCTAATGCATGCCATGTTAGCAAAATCATTAAGTTTCTCAATGGAATTTGACGGAGGATGTGTTTTGAGTAGTTTTCTATAGATTGGGGGGTATCTTGATTAGTTTTATAAAGTTTGAGGGCCAAAATTAAATAGGATACATATTTCATGAGGAATTTATGAAAATGATCCAAAATAAGACCAAAATCACAAGCAACAAAACAAGTAATTGTATAAGATTGAATTTCAATATGACAACTCTTAGTATTCAAAGATTTGTGAATTTATGACAATCAATAGAGCATTTGAATCATTGGTTCGAATTGGAAACATTGTAATGATTCAAAATTTATTATACAACTTCTATATTAAAATCAGAACTGAAATAAGTTAACCGAACTTGTATTTCCAAGCAGGCTATATACTTTTTAATCTTTTTTTTTCCAAAGAAAGTGCAAGAGCAAACCTACGGAGAAGCAAGTAGGAACCTTTATGGTGTGATTACTTATGCGTCATCAAATATGGGCATAAATTAGAGCGGGAAATATTTGAAGTGGAGAAGATTTGAAGTCTAAATAAGTAGTTTACTTGGGTTCTAAGAATTGAAGTTCGAATCAGTATGACTCCCATTCATGCATTTACTTACACTTGAAATGGGAATAAACTATTGTTAATGGCTTATATAACCTTCTATTATATTTTGTGTTTATAACTTAACAACCTAAATTCTATAATATCTATTTTGATATTATAACAATAAAATAATAATTAATTATTTTTTAACAATGAGAGTCAAATATTGTGATAAATAATGATTTTTATTTATGATTGTTTCCCTAAAAAATTAAAATAAAAAAAAACCATCACACTAAAAAAAATAATGCTAATAAACATCCATGAAACAAGATAACTACATAAACATAAAAAAAGTTCCAAATCGTAAACATAAAAACATATGACAAGTATAATCTAAAGCACCTATATAATTTAATTTACGCCTCATAATAAACTATTCTAGTGCCTACACCTGATGGTTAATAGGGTGTTTGTCTGTCAGTTAAAACTAATTGGTTCTAACTAATAAATAGTACAAAACTCTCAGTAGTTATAGTAAAAAGTAAAAAATTGTTATAGTATAAAACACTCAATGTAATGGTGTTTTTAACCAATTGGTTCTAACCAATGCTCTAAGCACCCTATAAAAATCTTAGGAATGTATCTCTTTTTGAGTTGATCAACTATGTTGTAGAATAAACATAGCAACTCATGCTTCATAGTCAAAACTTGTAACGCCCCGAAATTAATTTAGTGTTATTAGAATGTTAAATAGTGAATTAGTGTACGTAAAGAATATTTTAAACTTAATTTGGTCATTTTGTAAGTTTTTAGATTTAAGTGATTTTCGATAATTTTAATGATTTTTAATTACTCTTAATCATTTTAATTGTTATTTTAAACTTTTGAAATAAAACAATTCGTCAAAATGTCTATTTTACAAAACTGTGAACGGCACACGATTTTCGCATAATAAAACCGCCTATGTTTCCTCTATTTATTCTCACTCTCTCTTCCTCTTTCTCACACCCACTCACACTCTCTCTCTTCTCTCTCTCTCGCCCGTCTCTCTCTCTTTCTCACACACTCTCTCTCGGTCTCTCACACTCTCTCAATTCTCTCTCAAAATTTTTGAAAGAAAAATCAACTCCAAGCCTCGGGTTAGTAGATTAAAGGCTTGGGAACGAGATTTAGCGAACGTGATTCGAAGCTTGAATTTGAGGTTAGTTTCTAAATTTCAAAACTTTTTCAATTTTTCAAATTTTCTTGGTATTTTGAAATCTAAGCTTTTCAAAGCCTAGAAAACCTTCAATCTTGGTTAGAGGAACTTAGAATAACTAGAATACAAATAAAAAATGGATTTAAATTAAGATTTTTTATTTTTCTCCATTTTTCTCTATTTTTGGATTTTTTTAAAAATTTTGTTTAAAACTTGTTTTATTGCATTAAAAAGTAATCTACTATGTTTTTCTATCATGTATTGATAATACCCATGCCTGAGAATTGAGAAAAAACAGATTGAAATGGAGATTTGGGCTTAGAAGGCCAAATTCTCGTGCTCTTAAAATTCTAGAACTTTTCCAGATCGATAGGCCAAAGTTCATGTTTGACAGGCCAGATTCATCCAACCGGCAGGCCGAACCAGGGGACTGGCAAACCAACCGGGCATGGTGAAATTTTGAAAATTTTCACCCGTTTTCACCGTTTTGAACCCCGATTGAAATTTCGACTTTGTAAAAATGATTTTATAAACCTAAATGACACACTAGGACACCATGAGATGATTTAGTAACATAGAATATCTCACACTGGATACAGTAGACCTAGTTTCCATTCAAGGTTGTGTATGGATTCGCGGAGCTAACGTATAGTGGACTGGGATTACGGTGTGGGACACCGACATAAGTATTGAGGTAGGACTTCTACCCCTTCCTTGATAGCTAGTTTTAAATGTTTTGGCCTCAAAGGAATTTTTAACAAAAAGTTTTCAAATGATTGGTTGAAAATATTTTTTTTTATTGACTGATTTCATAAAATGGTAGAATTGAGGTGATTTTTCATAAGAAACCTCATAATGAATGTAAATGATTATATTTGGTAAAAAGAGATTTTAATAATCATAGGGATATATATATATAATTATATTTAAGGGCATGATGCCATACCAGAGATCGAGTCGTGTAGTGTGCGACCTTGGGGGTAGGTCCCGAAACCTAACTAGGCCACTACAGTGGTGATTTACATATGGTTTGCCCAGGGAAAAGAAAATGGTATTTTTCTAGTCGACCTATTTAAACTGTCCTGGTAAGGAAAGCTTTTATTAAATTTTAATCTATTTATTTATCTATTTGTTCTAGTTCGTTTTCTACATATTTATTCGAATAATGGAATTTCTTTTAAAATTCAATATTTTTAAATTGTAGTCCTACTGAGCCTTTCGCTCACTTTTTATTTGTTTTAAAATCTTACCCCTTAGGTGGATATCAGCTTAGGACGAAGAAGAGTCTGCTGACCGGACTTGCGACCGGTGGAAGATCTAGGTAGGTTGTAGAACAAACAATTCAAGGTATGTATAATTCTTAAATTTTTCATTTATTTTGGTTTGTAATTGTAATTTAATATTGTCAGTACTATGTGTGTGCACAAGATGTGGGTCAGTAGGACCCATTCTCGTTTCTTCTTCTATTTTTATTATTATTCCTTTATTGTTTATTTTGTTATTTTAATGATTTAATTATTATATTTGCTCACTTTGAAAAGGGTTTTAAAATATTCACATTTTCATCAATAATTTCTTAATTCCTAAATTCATGATTTAATTAAAAATCTAATTAATTAACTTAATTAATCTACCACATCACCTCCCGTACTCTGGGGTGTAACAAAACTCATCAATGTTATATAAATAACCACAATCAAAATAAAATTTTTTAACTCACCTTGAAGAGAGGAGAAGAGTTCTTGTTCTTTGTTGTCATAAAACTATGTTTAGGATAGAATAAAAGAGCAAAGTAATTTAGATGGGAAGAGTATTGTGTATTAATGCATCTGGTCGTCATTTTTCTACAAATGAGACTGGTGCAAAGATTTTCCAGTGTGGTCTTTATTGGTCCACTTTGTTCAAAGATACTTATCACTATTGTTGTTTTTGTAAAAATTGTCAAAACTTAGGTACTCCGTCTCGTCACCATATGATGCCTTTAAACCCAATTATCACAATAGAAATATTTGGTTGATGGGGAATAGACTTTATGGGACCTTTTTCACCTTCTTCTGGATACCTATACATCTTCCTTGTTGTGGAGTATGTTTCAAAATGGATTGAAACTGTAGCATGCCGTATCAACAATAACATAATTGTTATAAAGTTCTTGAAAGAAAAAGTGTTATCTAGGTATGGTACACCATGCACTATATAATCAATGATCAAGGCATACAGTTTTGCAACCGTTCTTTTCAAGGTCTAATGCAAAAGTACGATTTAATTTATAAAGTTTTGACTGCCTATCATCTATAGACAAATGGACAACTTGAGTTAGCAAATAAAGAGATCAAACAAATCTTGGAAAAAAAAAGGGTAAATCTTGATCGAAATGATTGGTCTTCACGTCGTCAAGATGCACTCTAGGCATATGTTGTAACACCCATCAAATTTTCTTGTAACGGATATGTAACGACGTAAAGCATTTCTTTAATAATATGTGTTATGATATGTGATATGGTGGTACTAATCATTTTCTTTTAAGTATTATGACAGGTGACGGTCACGTGGAATCGATATGCTCAAGTGTTCATGTTATTAATGTTAAATGTTTAATTATAATTTTTGTGATGGTTAATGTTTTGTTAAATTTTGAAGTGTAAGGAAGTCCAACAGGCCGAACTTTCAAGTTCGGCAGGCCGAAATGATTCTCATGGAACGGCAGGCCGATGAGTATAATCGGCAGGCCGGACCCTAAACTTTCGGCAGGGCGAACAGAGAGATTGGCAAGCCAAAGACTGCTAATGAGCAATCGGCAGAAATCGCCCAAAATTGGTGATTGAGATAATTGGATGATTGGATGATTTAATGTGATTGATTGGCATATTTTTGGAGTAATTTCCTCATTTAACGAAATGAAATGTTTGACTTTTGATTGATTGGATTTAATTGATGAAGTTTCCTTCTTTGTAATTGAGAAATATGGTAACTTGAACCATTCTTGGAACTTTGACTTTTATCCCTCAATTCCTTCCATTCCCACGTGATGATTGCCTCTAATTTAGTTAGAATTTCTGTTAAAAAAAAAAGGAGAGATAAGTCTCCTCTTGCATCATTCTCATTTTTACGTTAACGCTCTCTCTCTCTCTCAAATTCTCTTAGTTCTTTTCTCTCTTTCCATTATGTTTTCTTCCCTCCTCTCCCTCAATTCTCCTGCTATCATTTGAATAAAATTCTGCAATTTTGTTGGGGTAAATTCAAGGAAGAATTGAAGAATTTGTTTTAAGGTAAGAATTCATTTTTTTTTGGTATTTTTGAAATTATATCTCTCTCCTCAATCCGACTGCTATATCTTAGTCTAGGAATCTCGTTTTGCTCTAAATTTTTAATATGTTATTCATGTATGTGTTATGTGCTAACCCTCAAATTTTCACCTCAATTGGATTTTTCTACAATAAGTTATGAATTTTCTTCTCTCCATCACTCACAGTAAATTATTGCTGATCGGTTGTGTTGTACATATGTATGGGTGTTGTTCTTAATGCAAATGAAGGTTATTTTCCACAAAATTTGGTAAAAATGTTCATGTATATGTTAAATTATGGACTGGAAATTTTGGTAATGATTTGGTTAATATTTTATGTGTTATGAAATTTTTATGGATGCTAGGTATTTAGACTGTTTTAACGGTAAATTGTTAAACTATATGTTGTGATGTTTTTGTATGATTTAATGAATTTATTTGATGATAAAATATTTTTGTGCTTCTGTAATTATATGTTAATAGGTTGTCTTAAGAATTTTAGAGCCCAAATAATTTTATTCAATTTATTGGATTATGTTAAATGTATGAAACTCATGGCTTAATATGATAGAAGATATTTTGTTCCTGTTGTTCCATGCAGATTTTTAAATAGTATGGAATTTATGTAAAGGTTATTTTTGAATATGTTGAAGCTTTTGATGTCTAATGCATGCAGGATTTTTATGGAATTATTTTGAGATGTTAATAATTTATTTTATGGATGTAAGTATGGATTGCTCACTGTGCTATTGTTGCTGGCAGATTTTGTATAGAATGATATGTGATTTATTTAAATTACTAAATGAAATTTTTATGACTAAAGAAAAATCATGGTAATATGTGTATGTGCTATCTTTATTCTTGTCAAGTTTGGTACCCAAATTATATGTGAATGTAAAGTTATTAAATTTTAAATTCATGGAGGTCAGAAATATAATTTTGTTGAAAGTGTTGTTTTAATGTTTTATGGTTAATGAAAAATGTAATATGAATTGTCATGTTTCAAGAGATGAATGTATGTATGATGTTTTATGAAATGGATTATTTGTTGTGGTAGTTAATTTATTGAAAATAAATGTTAATTGCCATTTTTATGAATGCATGACATGAACACAATGGGAAGTGAGCATATCGAGATCGCAACATCGTCACCTACAAAATTAAGGTTAAGTAAGATTTTTAAGGTAAGTACATTCTCACCTGCAACATGATATATTTTATAAAGGTTTGAAATTATGTTCATGATGATATCTATGATGGTTTTATGATGATTTCTCATGATGATTTTTCATGAAGTATTATTATGAAGCTTTAAGGCATGAAAGTTTATTCATGTTTTGATGATAATGTTTTTCAAAGTATGAAAGTATAAATATGTATATATGTATCACCTAAATAAGTGTTGCGCACCCATGACACTTTAATTTTATTATTTTATCAATTTTCTTTCACATTTGAAACTTTAAGATTTGTTTTAAAACAAAATTTTTCTTTAATAACAGTTCGGCCTGCCGACCATTACTGGTCGGACTACCGAAGAGTTTAATCGGCCTGCCGATTGCCAAGTATCGGCCTACCGACCTTTTTGATTTTAAAACCCCATTTTGCAAAGCCTCGGGCGGCTTGCCGATGGATGATCTTTGGCTTGCCGATCGAGTTCGGCTTGCCAAAGTCATAGGTTTGGCCTGCCAAACTGTATAAGAAATTTTGACCATGTGTTTTTATTACGAATTTATTATTTGGTGAGATAAACTATTTAAAGAATGTTTATAAATGAGTTATATATTGATGAATACTTATTTATGTATAAAAAAATTTTCATGGATCTTGGGTTATGTCTTCAAATGACCTTTTATTTTAAATAGTTTATCTTATAAATAAAAGTACTACAAAACGAATGTAATGACATCTGTGACGTTCGTAAAGGAGGTGTTACAGGCTTTGGTATCAGAGCGAATTTTCATTTTCAATTCATATCGTCACACGTTAGTCCAAGTCCTCCAAGTAAGTATGTTTTAAGTTATATGTTAAGATGCAAATATGCTGATAAGAATAAGGTTTAGATGTTTAATGATAATGCCCTAGTAGTGAAAACCTATCTCATGATGTAGAAAGTTTGTTCCTAAGTTCATAATTCCTTTAGGAAATCAATTATGGAAGGCCGTAGAAGAATGCAAACCCGCACTCAGACCAACGAGATGTTAATGACAATGATTGCTGAGCTACAAAGGCAGTTGGAGGAACAAAGAAGAGAGATTGCTGAGTTAAGGGCTAATGGCTGCAACGGCGAACACCAAGGCAACAATGAGCCTCCTCCTCCTCCTCCCCAGCCACAAGTCAACAAAGTTCCAGCTCGTGCTACTGAACCTAGAGCGGTCTACCAGGAACTTCTACTAGTAAGATGGAAGAGAGTCAAGCCAGCAGACTTCAAAGGTTCTAAGGATCCACTGGTCGCATAAGGATGGCTAAAGACAATAGAGGCCACTCTAAGACTCATGGGCTTCACAGACAATGAGAAGGTACTTTGTGCATCGTATTGCATCACCATGGAGGCCAGGATTTGGTGGGACGGCATCGAACAGAGCAGGAACGTGGAAGAGATGTCATGGGCTGACTTCGTCCACGAGTTTAACACGAAGTTCTTCCACATGAACATAACCAGGAAGCACTACGACGAGTTCAAAAACCTACGCCAGGGAGACATGTCGGTGACAGATGTTGTGGCAAAATTTGATCAGCTAGCTTGCCTTTGCCCAAGGATGGTTAGTGATGAAAGAGAAAGGGTCAGAAGGTTGATTAGAGTTCTCAGGCCAGAGATTGCTACAATTATTGATGGGGCTAGTCCTCCTAGAAGCCAAGAATAGGTGTTTTAAAGGCCCAACGTGCTGAGTTCCACCTGTCGAAATTAAAAAGAAACCAGCCATAGTCAGGACAGCAGGCAAACAATACAAGCACCCAGAACCTAAACCGCCCTCCATATAGGAACAACAGTAGCAACAACAACCAACACTAGAGGAACAATAAAAGGAAGGGCAACTTTCGAAACCATCGAAGTCTAGGCAACAAGAGACATCATGGCGGCCAACCCAACAACAACAGCCATAGGCAGTTTCAACCATGCACCAAATGTGGAAGAAATCACCCTGGAGAATGTCGTTAGGGAACTAATCAGTGTTTTATTTGTGGACGAGAAGGACATTTTGCCAAGAACTGCCCCAACCAGATGAATGCTCAGGTTCAATAGAGAGCTCCTCCAGCTGAGCTCCATCAAATGCAAGCCTCCCTTGAAGGGCCACTGATTAGTCAAGGAAGACATGAAGCCCAACCTACAAATGCCCGCATCTATGCCATGATAAAAGAGCAGGTGGCTGCTGAAGCCTCAAATGTGGTCAAAGGTCAGATAACGAGCCTATCTACTAATGCTTATGTTCTCTTTGATACAGGTGCCACTCATTCTTTTGTATCATCGTCTTTTGCTAAGAAGTTAGGACTTTTTTTAGAGCCTATGAGATAAGGATTCACTATGATACTACCCTCCGGGGAAGTGATGATATCTATGCACTGTTTGTGTACTATTCCCCTATGGATTTTTGATAGGGAACTCTTCGTCGACCTTATTGTGATCGACATGTATGATTACAATATGATTCTCGGGATGGATTTTCTAAGAAAATACAATGCTTCCATTAAGTGCTAGAAACAAAATGTGATCTTTCATCCTGAAGGTGAACAGAAGTTCGTATATGTTGGCGAGTCTAGGAAGAAACCTAGTATGTTCTTATCAGCCAAGAAAGCAAGGAAGTTGTTAGCTAGCGGCTACATGGGTTACCTGGCGAACATTGTTGATAAAAGTCAAGAAGAAAAGACAAGGATTGAAGATGTGGCGGTGGTACAAGAATTTTCAAATGTGTTTCCAGATGATCTGTCAGGCCTACCTCTTGATAGAGAAGTCAAATTTGAGATCGAGCTCGCTCTAGGCACTGACCTGATTTCAAAGGCACCTTATAGAATGGCCCCAGCAGAGTTAAAGGAGCTTCATATGCAATGAAAGGAACTACTTGACAAAGGCTTCATTAGGCCTAGTCACTCACCGTGGGCAGCCCTAATATTGTTTGTCAAGAAGAAGGATGGCTTTATGAGACTCTGCATAGACTATAGAGAGCTGAACAAGGTAACGATCAAGAACAAGTACCCGTTGCCTCGAATCGATGACTTGTTTGATCAACTTAAGGGTCAATCTGTGTTCTCGAAGATTGATCTGCAGTCGGGATGTCATCAGTTGAAGATTAAAGAAGGAGACATCCCAAAAATAGCCTTCAGATCGAGGTATGGTCACTACGAATTTGTGGTTATGCCTTTCGGTCTAACAAACGCACCCACAGCCTTCATGGACCTGATGAATTGAGTATTCAAGGACTTCCTTGATAAATTTGTTGTTGTGTTTGTCGATGATATTCTTATTTATTCAAAGAGTCAAGAAGAACACGAGGAGCATCTAAGAATTGTGTTGGAGCCATTAAGGAGACACAAGCTTTCTGCAAAATTCTCCAAATGCAAGTTTTGGCTCGACAGAGTATCTTTCTTGGGCCATCTAATATCAAAGGAAGGGATTATGGTTGATCCTACTAAAGTAGAGGTTGTTCTCAATTGGAAACAACCGACGAATGCAAGTGAGATAAGGAGTTTCTTAGGCCTAGCCAGTTATTACTGGAGATTTGTGGAAGACTTCTCCAAGATAGCAATGCCACTCATGAATCTAACTCGTAAGGGAAAGAAGTATAAATGGACAAAAGCTTGCGAGAAGAGTTTCCAAGAATTGAAGAAGAGGCTAACGACAGCTCTAGTATTGGCTATTTCGGAAGGAAACGATGGATTTGTAATTTACAACGATGCATCTAAGATGGGCCTTGGTGCCGTTCTAATGCAGAATGATAGAGTGATTGCCTATGCATCGAGACAACTGAAGGATTTTAAGAAGAATTATCCTACTCATGACCTCAAGTTAGCAACAGTCATTTTCGCGCTGAAAATATAGAGACATTATTTATATGGGGTCCAATGCAAGATCTTCACAGACCATCAAAGCTTAAAGTGTTTCTTCACTCAAAAGGACCTGAACATGAGACAGCAGAGATGGTTAAAGTTGGTGAAGGATTATGATTATGAAATCCTTTATCACCCTGGAAAGGCTAATCGAGTGGCTGATGCTCTAAGCAGGAAGTCAACGGCTTCATTAATGTCAATGCAAGCAATGTCTCAGCACTTGAGAAAGGAAGTCCTGGACTTTAGTTTGGAACTGATCATAGGCCAGTTATCTATATTCACTCTTGCTCCATCGCTACACAATGAGATTCGAAGTAAGCAAGATGATGATGTAAGCCTTGCAAGGATTAAGCAGGAGATGAAAGAAGGCAAATGTGAAGAGTTTTGAATTGCTGATGATGGAACTCTATACCTCAAGGACCGCGTATGTGTTCCCAATGCTGATGGCTTAAGGGAAAGGATCTTAGCGAAAATTCATGATACTCCTTACTCAATTCATTCATGTGCAACAAAGATGTATAATGATCTAAGGGATAAGTTCTGGTGGTTTGGAATGAAGCGAGATTTTGCCAGGTATGTGAAGAAATGTTTGATATGTCAACAAGTTAAAGCTGAACACCAGAGACCTAGCGATGATTTGCAGTCAATCTAGATACCGGAATGGAAATTGGAAGATATAGCAATGGATTTTATTTCTGGGTTGCCCAGGACTATGAATGGATATGATGCTATTTAGGTTGTTGTGGATCGATTGACGAAGACGGTGCATTTTATTCCCATCAAGATCACTTACTCTATGGAACAGTTAGCGGAACTCTATGTCAAGGAGATTGTATGACTTCATGGAATTCCTAAGTCTATCATCTCAGACCGTGATGGCAGGTTCACATCTTAGTTCTGGAAAAGTGTACAGGTTGCAATAAGGCCAAGTTGTATTTTAGTATAGCTTTTCATCCTCAAACAGATGGCCAAACGGAGAGGACAAACTTAATCTTAGAGGATATGCTTCGGGCTTGTTCTCTCGACTTCAAGACCAACCGGTGTAAAGTGTTACCATTAGCGGAGTTTGCTTACAACAATAGCTACCAGGCGACAATTGGGATGGCACCTTATGAGGCCGTATATGGACAAAAATGTAGGTCGCCTATAGGTTGGCATGAAACTGGTGAAAAGAAGTTGATGGAAAGCATGATGCTGAAAAGGCTGATTTTGCCAATGAAACCTCTGAAATGATTAAGTTGATACGGAGAATAATAGAGACCACGCAAAGCCGTCAGAAAAGTTATTCTGATAGAAGAAAAAGACCCTTAGAATTCACCATTGGCGAATCAGTGTTTTTGAAAGTTGCACCAATGAAAGGAGTAATGAGGTTTGGAAAGAAAGGCAAGTTGAGCCCAAGATTCATCGGTCCTTATGAAATTGTGAAGCGGATGGGAAAGGTGGCTTATCAGCTGAGATTACCTTCAGAAATGTCAGCTATGCGTGATGTATTCCATGTTTCGATGCTCAAGAAATATGTCCTAGACCCAACACACATGATTGAGCCACAAGTAATTGTGATACAAGAAGACTTGAGCTATGAGAAAAGGCCAGTAGAGATACTGGATCATAAAACCAAGACCTTGAGGAATAGAGAAATTCCTTTGGTCAAGGTGCTTTGGCGAAATCACCAAGTGGAAGAAGCTACAAGGGAACGTGAAGATGACATGAAAGAGAAGTATCTACATTTATTCTTAGTTTCGTCCTCGAAACTTTAAAAAGGTGGGGAGAATTGTAACACCTGCCAAATTTTCATGTAACGGATGTGTAACGATGTTAAGTATTTCTTTAATAATATGTGTTATGATATGTGATATAGTGGTACTAAC
Source organism: Artocarpus hirsutus (assembly GCA_946598075.1). Lineage (NCBI taxonomy): Eukaryota > Viridiplantae > Streptophyta > Magnoliopsida > Rosales > Moraceae > Artocarpus > Artocarpus hirsutus. The sequence continues at coordinate 21,678 of CAMOHE010001337.1, forward strand.
CATTTTATTTTAAGTGTTATGACAGGTGACGGTCACGTGGAATCGATATGCTCAAGTGTTCATGTTATTAATGTTGAATGTTTAATTATAATTTTTGTGATGATTAATGTTTTGTTAAATTTTGAAGTGTTAGGAAGTCCGGTAGGCCAAACTTTCAAGTTTGACAAGCTGAAATGATTCTCATAGAACAGCAGGCCAATGAGTATAATCGACAGGCCGGACCCTAAACTTTCGGTAGGCCGAACAGAGAGATCGGCAGGCCAAAGACTGCTGACGAACAATCAACAAAAATCACCCAAAAATTGGTGATTGAGATAATTGGATGATTGGATGATTTAATGTGATTGATTGGCATATTTTTGGAGTAATTTCCTCATATAAGGAAATGAAATGTTTGACTTTTGATTGATTAGATTTAATCGATGAAGTTTCCTCCTTTGTAATTGAAAAATATGGTAAGTTGAACCATTCTTGGAACTTTGACTTTTATCCCCTTAATTCCCTCCATTCCCACATGATGATTGCCTCTAATTTAGTCAGAATTTTTGTTAAAAAAAAAGGAGAGATAAGTCTCCTCTTGCATCATTCTCATTTTTACGTTAACGCTCTCTCTCTCTCTCTCTCAAATTCTCTCAGTTCTTTTCTCTCTTTCCTTTACATTTTCTTCCCTCCTCTTCCTCAATTCTCCTGCTATCATTTGAATAAAATTCTACAATTTTTTGGGTTAAATTCAAGGAAGAATTGAAGAATTTGTTTTAATGTAAGAATTCATTTTTTTTCGGTATTTCTGAAATTGTATCTCTCTCCTCAATCTGACTGCTATATCTTAGTCTAGGAATCTCGTTTTTCTCTTAATTTTTAATATGTTATTCATGTATGTGTTATGTGCTAATCCTCAAATTTTCACCTCAATTGAATTTTTCTACAATAAGTTGTGAATTTTCTTCTCACCATCACTCATAGTAAATTATTGCTGATCGGTTGTGTTGTGCATATGTATGGGTGTTGTTCTTAATGCAAATGAAGGTTATTTTCCACGAAATTTGGTAAAAATGTTCATGTATATGTTAAATTATGGACTGGAAAGTTTAGTAATGATTTGATTAATATTTTATGTGTTATGAAATTTTTATGGATGCTAGGTATTTAGACTGTTTTAATGGTAAATTGTTAAACTATATGTTGTGATTTTTTATATGATTTAATGAATTTATTTGATGATTAAATATGTTTGTGCTTCTGTAATTATATGTTAATAGGTTGTCTTAAGAATTTTAGAGCCCAAATAATTTTATTCAATTTATTGGATTATGTTAAATGTATGAAACTCACAGCTTAATATGATAGAAGATATTTTGTTCTTGTTGTTCCATGCACATTTTTAAATAGTATGGAATTTATTTAAAGGTTATTTTTGGATATGTTGAAGCTTTTGATATCTAATGCATGCAGGATTTTTATGGAATTATTTTGAGATGTTAATAATTTATTTTATGGATGTAAGTATGGATTGCTCATTGTGTTTTGCTGCTGGCAGATTTTGTATAGAATGATATGTGATTTATTTAAATTACTAAATGAAATTTCTATGACTAAAGAAAAATCATGGTAATATGTGTATGTGTTATCTTCATTCCTGCCAAGTTTGGTACCCAAATTGTATGTGAATGTAAAGTTATTAAATTTTAAATTCATGGAGGTCATAAATATAATTGTGTTGAAAGTGTTGTTTTAATGTTTTATGGTTAATGAAAAATGTAATACGAATTGTCATGTTTTAAGAGATGAATGTATGTATGATGTTTTATGAAATGGATGATATGTTGTGGTAGTTAATTTCTTGAAAATAAATGTTAATTGCCATTTTTTTGATTGTATGACATGAATACAATGGGAAGTGAGCATATCGAGACCGCGACGTCGTCACCTACAAAATTAAGGTTAAGTAAGCTTTTTAAGGTAAGTATATTCTCACCTACAACATGATATGTTTTATAAAGGTTTGAAATTATGTTCATGATGATATCTAGATAGTTTTATGATGATTTCTCATGATGATTTTTCTTGAAGTATTATTATGAAGTTTTAAGGCATGAAAGTTTATGCATGTTTTGATGATAATGTTTTTCAAAGCATGAAAATATAAATATGTATATATGTATCACCTAAATAAGTGTTGCACACCCAATGATGATGTTAAGTTATGATATGATATGATATGATGTCATGTTTGGTTTGGATTAGCTACCCCTCTCCTCTCATGACGGCGCGCCTATGATGATGATGTTATGGTGTAACACTTGGGCCCTTAAGATAAAATGAATAAAGTTTTAATATGGTCAATGTAATGAAAGATATGTTCCTAGGAAAATGTGCTTAGTGCACTATTATGATGATGATGATGTTCATAAAATGTTTTAAGTTGTGAGATTTATAAATGTACTTACTAAGCATTAGCTTATTCAAGTTTATATCATATTGCAGATAAAGGTAAGAGAATCATGGAATCGGTGGAGGACCAAGACGGGCGTGTGAGCTAAGCAAAATGAACTGCAAACTGAAAACGCTAAGGAAGAAGTTTTCCTTTTTAAATTTATGAACTACGTTTTATAAATTTGAGTATGTTTATTTGATGGACTTTTAAGATTTGAACCATGACACTTTAATTTTATTATTTTATCAATTTTCTTTTGCATTTGAAACTTTAAGATTTGTTTTAAAACAATTTTTTTTTTATAACAGTTCGGCCTGCCGACCATTACTGGTCAGACTTCCTAAGAGTTTAATCGGCCTATCGATTGCCAAGTATCGGCCTGCTGACCTTTTTTATTTTAAAACCCTATTTTGCAAAGCCTTGGGCGGCCTGCCGATGGATGACCTTTGGCCTGCCAGTCGAGTTCGGCTTGGCGAAGTCACAGGTTCGGCCTGCTGAACTGTATAAGAAATTTTGACCATGTTTTTTTATTATGAATTTATTATTTGGTGAGATAAACTATTTAAAGAATGTTTATAAATGAGTAATATATTGATGAATATTTATTTATGTATAAAAAAAAATTCATGGATCTTGGGTTATGTCTTCAAATTACCTTTTATTTTAAATAGTTTATCTTATAAATAAAAGTACTACGAAACAAATGTAACGATATATGTGAAGTCTGTAAAGGGGGGCGTTGCATATGTATAGCTTACAAACCTCCCGTAGGAATGTCTTCTTGTAGGCTCATCTTTGGAAAAGCCTGTCATTTTCCTATACAAGTTGCACACAATGCTTATTGGTCTATTAATGCTCTCAACTTTGATCTTAGTATTGCAAGTATTGAATGGAAACTTCAACTCTCTAAACTTGACGAATTAAGGAATGATGCTTATGGCAATTCACGGATTTACAAAGCAAAAATGAAAGCATTTCATGATAAGCAGATCCTAATCAGGAAAAACTTTGAGCCAAATCAATAGGTTCATCTTTACGAATCCCATCTTTATCATCATCTTGCTAAGTTGAAATCATGATGGATTAGTCCATACATTGTGAAACAGGTTTTCCCAAATGGTATTATTAAAATTGAAGATCCATCTGATTGAAGGATACTAAGAGTAAATGGCCAAAAATTAAAAAGCTACACAAAATGGATAACAGAGCCCAAAGAAGCCATTCTTGTAGCTCCAGTTTACCAACCTTGATCAATTTTTAGTCACTCTCTTTTGTAAATATTTATTTTTGTTCTTTGTTTTCTTATCTTGTTTTTTGCATTATAGTATGAAAATTTCATAAAAATAATAAATAAAATAAAAAAATAAAAAAAACTTCAAAAGTTAAGTTTAAAAAAATGTAATTCATTTAAAGTGATTGAGATTAAGAAGGATATGGTCAATTGTGATTAGCAAGAACTTTGTATTTGCACTCTCTTGAAACGTATTTTGGAGAATTTAAGGATAAAAGTGATTTTAATTTTTGAAAAAAATAATAAAATCTTGGGAATCTGACTTTAAAAGACCCAGTTTGTAATATATTGTTATGTGTTTCTTTCAGTTCATTTTATTTTGGTTTGTTAAGTTTGTTGCAGATCATCTCTACACTGTGCTGATTCAGATAATTTTTTTGCTACTCTCACTATTCTTTTTATATATTGGGGACAACGTACAATTTTAAAGGAGAGGGTTATGCTTCACTACTGTGTAAAATTGTGCTAAAATTTCTAAATTTTTACTCAAAATTCATTAAAAAGTTATGTAAAAAGTGTTTTGCAAATATTGGTTTTTTAGTAATAAATGTGTGATTATTTTGTCTTTATTTCTGAATTTCATATTAATGTAATATCACTTTTATATTCTTTGAATTGTTTAACTTTATGGACTTTCAAAACATAGTTTTTACTAACATTTTTATGTGTTTATTTTTTAAAGTGTTTGTAAGCCATTCTTTTTACACATGCATTGTAATGTTTGATTGTGATAGTAAGTCAAAGCAATGAATATTTGAGTTTTGTTATTTTATAAAAATGAACAATTAAGGGCAGTAACATTTTAAATGATAAATCAAAAAATTAAAAAAAGAAAAAAGAAATAAAAAGAAAGTGTAAATAGTTAAATTTTGTAAAGTTGTAAATTAATGAATAATGTTAGATAAGTTTGGTTTCATAGCCTATTTAGCTCGAGTAAGTAAGTTCTAAAGGGTGCTTCAATATCTAGTATCTTAGGCCAACTAGTTTGGGAGTTACAAACCTAAAGCTCATTAAATGGATTATAGAAAAAGCTTACGGAAGTCGTACATTGCACTATCCACAGCTATTGTAAATTTAATTTTTGTTTTATATTTCTACTCTTTAATTGTTCTGATCAATAATTTGAAATGTTGTTGCCTGCAGGAGTGATTTGAAGCAAAATATCATAACAATTATATTCTTAGTTTTTGATAAAACTTCATAATTATTCATTATTACTTTACACACTAAGTCTAGCATGCATACATATTGTTAAATAGCATATAAATTGTTTAAATAAAGGGTTTCTTTTATTAGTCTGCTTAGTTAGGTTAGTCAAATTAGAGTTAAATGTTTTGCATTGTGTGAATATTCTATAAATTATTTTAAAATTATATTGATTTAATTGCTAGGGACTAACAATAAGCTGGTTGGCGTATGATGGATACGTAAAAATACACATTTTCTGAAGTTAAAATCATTTGCTTTGCATTATTATTTGTCATTAAATCCCTTAATTAATAGCATTTTCATGTTAAATAGTATTTTTATGTTTTAGTATGTAAATATGTTTGATAATATGTTTTTAGCTTGTTTTTATGTTTAATAATATTTTTGATAATTTTTAGAATAATTTTTGTATGTCAAACATTAATTTAGTTTGAAATAAGTCAAAACTATAAAAATAATGAGTGGTAATTTTATTTCAAGTCTTAATGTCTTTTATAGTGTGTTTTAAATTTGTAAATGTGTTTTATAATATTTTTAGTAATTTTTAAAAATATTTTCAAGTCTTAAAAATTATATCTATGTCAAGCCAAAATAGGCTGAAATTTCAAAAATTTGTAATTTTTTTATGTGTCTTAATGTAAAATAAATATTTTTAAAATTAGTGTAATATTATGTTTGTAAAATAATTAATTTATTTTAATTTTTTATTTTTAGATTTGAAATCTAGCAGAAAAAACGAAACAAAATGACGCTAAAACGAGCAAAATCAGACAACAAATGCATTAAAAATTTAAAAAAGAATTGAATTTTCCTAATGGAGTCCACGTGTCGCCACACAATAGGTGTGTGCATCACATGCATCGACAAGCTGCCAGACTGTGTTTGGGAGAATCTCAACGTATTCAGATTACATGCAGTTCGTCCTATGTGAGCTCATCTTTTCAATCGCGTGATGAGCGTACCAAGACTAATCCAATAGTCATCAGCTTTAGTCTTAGCCAGAACACTTGGGGCCCATCTTCTTTAGCACCCTGCAGTTGTTGGATCATGAGATTAAAGGCTCATATTGCATTGTTTGCATGCCTCTTGCCGTCACATTGCAGAGGATTTCGACCGAAAGGTTACATTCTCTAAAAGGGAATCTCGACAAAGAAAACGAAAAAATATATAAAAATGTTCAAATGCAACCGCATTTGTCAATGTAAAAATAGTAAACAAAATTATAAATAGTAGTTAGAAGAGCTCTATAGATATCAAGCTTCCTAGCCTGGTTCTTCACCCCCTTCTACCTTTTGTTCTCTTGTTGAGCTCTATAAATATCAATCTCCCCTCTTTGGAGGAGATGCTACTAAAGCACTGTTGGGGTACGATTTGATTAGTTCCAAATCGTTCAATGTAGGGCCCAAAAAAGAAGTTAAGCTTACGTTTAGAGTGAATTAAGCTTAGCAAAGGTGCTCGATCATTGCAAAATGACAAAAGAAGTGCCACTTGCTTGGCTTAGTGTCAAATTGGGTCTTCGATCTGTTCGATCGAAGGGTACTGCTCCATTGTGACTACATTCATTTTTTTTTATTTTAATCTACTTTATTATTTTTGGCTTTCAAAGTGTCAATTTGATTGGATTGATGTACATATCCTAGAAATTACAGAAGGAGAGGACATGTCAAGCCACGAACTGAGATGTGGGAGAAGCCTGATTCTTGCAACCTATCACAGATTGACACGTATCCTACTACTATGTATATCACTGCCCCCACTCCTTCTATTAGTTTGAGGCCACGATCTCATGCTGTCTCCTAGATAAAGGCATCAATAACTTCATTGGAGATACACAATGAACTTTACAAAAACTTTGCAGAAATATTCTTTGATCCTTCTATCATTTCTCTCAGATGTCTTGTAATCTGTACTTATTTTATTCATACATAGTGAAGTAACAATGGACATAGCTCCCTTTACAAAGTGAACCACTATAAATCCCTGCATGTGGTTTCATTTATTTTTCAGCACTGTTTAATTTTATTTAGCTTTATTTGGATTTATGTGTTGTAACTATTCTTAACGTAGTACTTTGGAGCTAAAACAGATCTTAACAATGATGATTTGAGGGCCTAAACTCATAAATAATAAATATTAAAATTAATCTAACATGTTTATACTTAACTATAGATCTAATGTCTATAATTTGGCGCTCATCGTAGGGCTTTTAGATCATCAACTCGAGGATTTAGATGCTTCATCACTGAGAATGACTGACAATGTAGACAACCGTGATACACCCAAGGTGCTGAATGAGAAAACCCAAACCGTGCCTCAAGAAACTAGCAAATGGAAATCCTCGCCGTGGAGGTAGAAGCATTGAAGAAGATGCTCCATAGCAGATGGCACGTTCTTAGGAACGTGATCGACTCTCAGGAGCCAAATCAGCTACCAAAACTCCTAGTTGACAACCTACTCGTACTATTACCGGTATTATGGGTATTCGATGTTTCCAACCATGATGATAGCACGATGGCAGCTCCAAACACTACTTCCAGCAAGACAACCTTCTTACAGTCCTGTTGGGAGGATGCAATTGTTATACACGACCCCGACATCGACATCAGCAACTACGACTACAACACTAGTAGCAGTAGCAACGAACACTCTGTAGAGCAAGAGCCGACAAAATCCTCAAACATTTAGTAGACGGAAAGAAGAGATCGAGCAAGTAGTGCGAGTAGAGGCCATTCAGATGTTGACCTTACTAACTACCAAGGATGTTCAACAAATGATGAAGGACATGCTCGACTAGAACATTCAAAATGGTCAAAGAAAAAAGCAATCAAAAAGTTGCCAAAGCCACGAGTAAGACCCTAATGCTCGATGATATCTTAAAGAATATGCGTGAGACTCCATTTACAAGGAGGATTACTTTTGTCATCCCTCCCAAATATGGAAACCTAGTGTTTACATGTTTTGATAGAACCATAGACCCAAAGTATCACCACTTATAGTATAAGAATGTTATCAGCACAACCAATATTCCAGACTTGATATTGGATGAAATGATGTACAAGTTATTTGCATAGAGCTTTAAAGGACTAGCGCTTTGATGGTTCAGCAACTTGCCCACTGGAATGATTGACAACTTTGAGGAATTAGTCGACTCTTTCGTCAAAGCTTACTCAGTGCATATCAAGATTGGCAAAACTACCAAGGAACTTTGGTTAGTAATTCAAAGCCCAAGAGAGATAAAGAGGTTTAATGAAGCCATCTTAAAGACTTCAGACCTAGAAGATGGGACAGCTCGCAAGGATTTGAAGAAAGGACTTTTGCATAATTCTTCATTCAAGAATAGCATATGCTTAGAATACCCACAAACGATCAAAGAGGCACTGAATAGAGCCAAATGATGGACTGATCTTGTAGAAGAGAACGAGCAATGCGAGCAAAAGATAGCAAGAAATAGGGAGTGAAACATAATGGAGAAATAGGGAGTAAAACAGAATGGTTAAGAGATTGATAAAGGCTTAACTAGATCGAAGAGGACGAACGATGACACCATCGAGAAAAGAGTGGAGAAAAAAAAAGAGCGTAAGTTGCAAAGGGGGAGCAGGCTATTATCGCTGCCCAAATATACATTGAACATATCCCAATAGAACCGGTTGCATAGTTGGAGGGGAAAGACTACATCAGATGGCCAAGCAATTGGCCCCCAACTAGTCTCATGACCATACAAAGTACTGTGAATTCCACCAAGACACAGGACACTTAACGGCTGATTGTAAGGCTTTGCTAACTAAGATCATAAAACTATTGAAGAAGGGACACCTAAGGGAGTTCTTGTTCGAGCAAGGAAGACAGACATACGGGCTGGACTACAAGCAAAGCCGATGAAGAAATCACCTAGCCTATGAAAAGACACCACCGCCACTGCCAGTTAGGAAAGTGATCTGAGCCATTTGTGGAGGCTCTGTTTATAGCAAAGATTTTGTTAATCAAATGAAAACACACTAGAGAAGAACGAGTCAACTAGCCACGAGTTTAATGGTTAAAGAATTCGACAAATACACCATATCTTTTTGAAGCAACAAAGCATCGGCCCTCGACAGACCACATGACGACACTTTAGTGATCAAGCTTAACATCGCAAACTACGAAATAGAAAGAATACTCGTTGATAATGGAAGTTTGGCAAATATTTTGTTTCTTTCAATGTTAAAAGAAATAGACATTAAGGAAAGCAAAATAGAGAAGTCAACCACCGCACTAGTAGGGTTCAATGAAGAAGCCACGATGGCGTTAGGAAGAATCAAGCTACTTATGTATACAGCTAAGGAAAATAGGATGACGAACTGCCTCATCATGGGCTATCCTTTTGGTTACTACAAAATCCTTAAGCAGCCTTGGATAAATGCTATGATAGCAGTCCCATCCACTTATCATCAACGAATCCAATTCCTAATGAACCGAGGAATAGAAGAAATCCATAGAAGCCAAGACGCAACAAGAAGCTGCTATTTGACAGCAATGAAACAAAAGAAACTAGTGTAATAGCAATTATAGACTAGCCAATTGAAAGGGTCAAGCAATCAGGAGTGGGGGTTCCCAGTACTTAAAGAGTTGGTTGAGGTTCAGATCAACCTCATACATAAGCGCAGAACAGTAAATGTCAGCTCGCAGCTTGACCTAGGGTAAGATCTACTATAATAGGTCTTCTAAAGGCTAACAAAGACTAGTTTGTATGGTCCTATGCAGATATGCATAGAATCAAACTAGCTTAATGTCAATCTAAACCATTGACTTATACGACATAAGAGGAGACAGCTGGAGGTTGAGTGGAATAATATTGTGAAAGAGGAAGTAAGGCGTCTGCTAGAAGCAAGATTTATTTGTCTAGTCCAAAATCTAGATTGGTTGGCAAATATTGTGATTGTCAAGAAGACAAATAGGAAATGCTGAGTATGTGTAGATTTCATAGACCTGAATAAGGCCTATCTAAAAGACAGTTATTTGTTGCCTCAGATCGACCATCTCATGGATGCATATTAGTCATGAAGTCTTAGTTTTCTCGACGCTTTCTCCAGCTACAATCAGATCCTTTTGCTCCCTAAAGATTTAGAAGAAATTGCCTTCATTACTAAGCATGGTACTTTCTAAAGAATGCTGGAGCAACCTATCAAAGGCTCGTCAATGTGATGTTTCAGGAACAAATCAGTAAGAACATCGAAGTTTATATTAACGATATGCTAGTAAAGACTTTGTAAGCTCATCTTCATATACAACATCTACAAGAATGCTTTGACGTTTTGAGAAAGGATAACATGAAGTTGAACACATAAAAGTGTACTTTCGGGGTTACAATCGGTATGTTCTTGGGATATCTAGTGATGAACCAAGGGATCGAGGCAAACCTAGACCAAAGAAGATCTTTGAAATTGATGGCATCACTAGAAGCAAGTGAGATATCCAGAAGCTAACTGGACGTGTTGTAGCTCTAAGTAGGTTCATAGCTAGTTCATCTCACAAGTGTTTGCCTTTCTCTCAGTTGTTGAAAAAGAACACAAAGTTTGACTGGGACACTTGATGCGAGCAAGCGTTTGGAGATTTAAAAAGATACCCTTTCAACCCTACCAATTTTGCCAAAACTGAAGGATGGAGAACCACTATATCTTGATTTGGCAGTCTCAAAAACAACAGTGAGATCCGCGTTCGCCAAGGAAGAAAACGTGTTCTAGAAGTTGATATTTTTTGTTAGTCATAGCCTATCGGACATCGAAACAAGGTATTCGATTATCAAGAAGCTTACTCCTACACTCCTCATTTTCGCTCACCAATTGCAACCATATTTCTAGGGCCACATGATTGTAATACTCCAGATGTACCTAATACGAGCCATTTTATACAAGCCAGATGTTTGAGGGATACTGACAAAATAGGCAATTGAACTCATCAAATTCAAAATCAAGTACAAGCCTCAAATTGCATTGAAGGCTCAAGTGTTGGCTGATTTTGTCATAGAACTAACCTACAACCCAGACAATGGCAAACCAAAAGTATAGACCATATAGGTAGACGGAGCTAGAAACAAGAAAGGTTCTAGAGCTAGGATCTTGTTGTAGTCACCAATCGGTGAAGAAATCAAACAAAGTTTTAGATTGGGTTTCAAAGTAACTAGCAACAAAGAGGAGAACGAAGCCATGATTATTGATTTGAGACTTGCTGCAACACTAGGAGTTATCAAACTCATCGTTGAAAGCGATTCAACCTTGGTGATTAATTAGATTATTAAAGAATATGAAGCATGGGATGACAAAATGATCTCCCACTTGAAAGTCGTGAATAAATTGAGGCACCAATTTGTTCGATTCGAGGTAAGACACATTTCACACAGTCAAATGTTAGAGCAGACGTGCTTACCAATCTCAAGTCGTATGTTGAGGCAAGAGAAAAAAAGATCATTCCTCTCGAGTACATCAAACAACCTAGCATCAAAGCCACGGAAGAAATGAACTATGTAGATCCTAGAGATGACTAGAGAACACCAATTGTGATGTACATAATTGATGGATGGCTCCTAAAGGATAAACAAATTGCCAAGAAGATCAAGGTCCAAGTAGGAAGGTGTTGTCTAATTGATGGGAAGGTCTACAAGCAATCGATCATAGGTCCTTACCTACGATGGATAAAAAAAGATGAAATCATGCAAGTCATCTAAGAAGTTCACAAGGGTTTATGTAGCAACCAAGGGGCAGTCTCTATACAACAAGATCAAAAGGCAAGGCTATTACTGGCCCACCATGCAAAGTAACTCAAAAGACTTTGTCAAAAGTATGCAATAGTTGTCAGAACATGCACTAGCTATCCACTAGCCTGCCAAAGAATTTTCATTGATCAGTGCGCCATACCCCTTCATGAAATATTCAATGGATGTCGTCAGACCTTTTCCTTAAGCTCCTAGGTGGGTGAAGTACATTCTTGTTCTTATAGATTATTTCTCTAAATGGGTTGAGGCTTAGGCTTTTGTAGATATTAAGGATCGTGATGTTGAATGATTCATTTGGAGAAACATCATCTGTTAGTTTGAAGTTTCAAAAGAAATTGCGAAAAATAACGGCTCCCAATTAATCTCTACTTCCTTCAACAAATTCTGCCATGATTGGGATATCATTCGGAGCTTTTTGATGCCCCAATATCTATAAGGGAACAGGCAAGCCAAAGCAAAAGACAATACGATCATCGAAAACTTGAAGAAAAAGTTGGATGCAAGGAAAGGATGTTGGGTTGAAGAACTCCTAATGGTGCTGTGGGCTTACCGAATAACCTCGAGACTTGCAACTAGCAAATCCCCATTTTTTTTCTTATTTATGGCATAGAAGCAGAGATCCTAGCTGAAGATATCGCTCGAAACCTCCAAATTAATTACTCCCTTCTCAATGAAGAGATGAACTAAGAAATGATGAAAGAAGCACTAGATTTGATCGAAGAAAAGAGAGAAAACACTCTATATTGACTTAGATGATATCAGTAAGTATCCGCCAAGTACTACAATTCCAAGATTAAATCAGGAGGTTTATAGTGGGAGACCTCGTACTATGAAGAGTTTTTCAGAATATGAGAGAAGCGAATGCAAGAAAGTTAGCTACTAATTAGAAAGGGTCGTATCAAGTCAGAGGCATTGTTTGTGATGGCGTTTATAAACTAGAGAAACTCGATGGTTCAACCATCAACAAGAGTTGGAACGCCCATCACTTGCGAAAGTATTATGTATAATTTCTAGATTTTGAACTGAACAGTTTGCTTTTCATGTTTCAGGCTTCTTGAAATGTCGTTCGATTTGTTTCGTAGTAGGTTGTCCATTGACATAATTCCTGATCATCAGTTGAATGACTATTATAGCAATGGTTGTAACAAGCTTAGGTTTATAACTTGAACTACATCTGGCTTGATCCTTACACATAGACAACTCATGTTCTATAAATGAGTGCAGCCAAATTATCATTACAACAACCATTTTACTCAAGGCTCACCATCATCATGGCTCATAATTACCAACATTAGGTTCAATACACTGATCCAATGTTTGATTTGCAATAGCAATCTTCATGGCTCATGTCACAACATTGGGTTCGATATACTCATCTAATGTTCGATTCACAATGTGGCGTCTGGCGTAGGCGTACTCCCTTAAGCTCTGTAGGACCCACCTTGTGGTGCCCCCGGACTTATGGTTCTTATTGGTAGACCATCCCCGTGCCACCCACTCATCCGTACTATCCCCACTGGGGCCCTCTGGCCCCTCAGGGTCTTCTTTCATGTTCCTCGGGTTTGAACCTCAAACCTCCCTTAAGAGGTTCTTATTTCCTTCTCGAGTACCAATTGAGTTACTAGCTCAATTGGTACCCGAGAAGGAAATAAGAACCTCTTAAGGGAGGT
>CAMOHE010001338.1:0-11015 GCA_946598075.1 Artocarpus hirsutus
TTACCTTTGTTAGAAGAAAGAGAAACTAGTTTTGTCGATATGGCATTTTACATACAAAATTAGAGTTCAATTGGAGTTCATCTTCAAGGACACGCGGCAAATTATTGTAAATGGACCGGAATTAGGAGAGCCTATCAAGACAGCTCTCTGTTCTTCGAAAGGTAATTCAATTGGGTCTTCTACATTTGTTTCTTATTATATGGTTATTTGTATCATTCATTAGAAAAGTAGCAAAAAGATTACAAGCTGATGGTGATAAGAGGGTAATCATTGGCCTATATATAATGAACAACAAATTAATCTGCCAGCAACAACCAATTTTACCAAGGATTCGGAGCAAGAAGTGGATTTAAATGGCTTAGGAGTCGACAATTATAGAAGAGCATTTGATCAGTTTTGTTTATGGTCTAAATATCCAGAACTGTTGACCTTTTGTGAAATCAGTTTGTACTATGAGAAATTCACAATCCATATTTTCTAATTTGTGAAAGAAAAAATTATCAATTTTTCAATATCAGGTGTACTTCTTTTTCTTTTATTATTATTATTTTTGGAATAAGTGAGATGGGACAAATTAAACGTAAATAAATGTGGAAGCACGTCATAAGATCAAGTATATCGTATCATAAAAGTTAAGACCCAAGACTTTGATCTTTGCAAGAGCAGAGAATATGAAAACTGGATGAAGGTAATTTTCTCACAGGCACTTATAGGTTTGGAATAGCCACCTTCTATTTGGGTTTCCCTTGAACATTTGTACTTGTAGAAATAAGTTTTCTTTTTTGGCTCATTTGGTTTCTTTTTCAGTAAGCCTTTTGGGTAAATTCTTCTATTTTAAAAACTACAAAGGTATCTTTTACATTTAGAAAATTAGTTTCTGTCCCATCTCTATGAATGAAGAAAGGGGGCAAAATAACATAACTATCATTAAACATTTATGAAAAATATTATATAAATTTTAAAAAATAAAAAAATCTTAAAAAAACCATCTTATTTAAGAAAAAAAGACCTTAAGTTTTATAGACTTTTAAATGTAAAAATATTTTTTAAGAAAAAATTCTCAAAATGAAAAATATCTTTTAGAAACGAACTCGATCTACTTAAGGTTATCTTTTTTATCTCCTCGTTTATTCAATCAAAAAAGTCTATGAGGGATAAATTGAAACATGCTTTTCAAATTCAAAAGATATTTTTGTAGTTTCAAAAAAAAAGAGGTAAAAAGAAATAAGTAAGACAAGTGGTATGGTTTAGTAATTAATTCATAAGCTTTTTTCGCACAACGTACTTTTTTTTTCTTTTTTTTGCTAATCATCCTTGTAAAACGATAGATATATCCTTTTAAATATGTCCTACATTAGTAACTTCAGATAATAATAATATCCTTAATACTTTTTTCTATTATTTATTAAATTTACAAAACTTAGCAAAAAAAATTGTGCCTGAATGACCTCCTTTTAAGGTTTTTTTTTGTAAATGACCGATTTTTTTCTTATTTAGGGGAATAAAATTTATATCATTAAAGTGGAAATAATATTTTATCTAACTACTCATATTTTGCTCACTTATGACTGAATTCTCTAGGAACTTTTTAAATGACTTATATAATTTTGTCTTTTTTTTTTTTTCTGCCATGAAAACCACTTTTGAATATAAAAAAAGAGCTAACTTTATGAAAAGTCCTTGACTTTTGTTCTCTTTTTAAAATTAGGCCATGCACTCAAAAGTATATTAACTTAACCCTTGAACTTTTTTTGTGTCTTAAATTTTATTCCTTAATTAAATTTTATTAAATTTTAGATGGAAAAGTAAGTAATCTTGTAATTTCATCTTAAGTGAATAGGCACTCTCCTAATTTGTCCAAAAAAAAGCCAAAAGGTCACTGTAGACCTTTTGCGCCTTTAAACCCCAAAGGCTCCTATAATCCTAGTGAACAAAGAAAAAAATCGAAAAAGAAAAAATTATGAAAAAGCCCCATCTTCAATCTAATGAACTACGAGGAAGAACAATTTTGAAGCAAATTCGGTTCTAGGTAACCGGGTGATATATTTTATTTTTCCTTCAAAATTTGTACTTTGTTTAAGCTTTAAGATTTCTCTCTTTATCTCTCCCCCCTTCTCTCTTTGATTATGCTTTTTTATTGGTAATTGCTAATAAGCTTCAGGCTTTTGTTTCATTATGACAAAATGAATAGCTAGACTTTTGTCCGTATGTGAATTCAATACATCAATTTATTAATTCAAAAGAAATATCAGACATGCTTCTTTGTATTGAATCGCATTTTGTGCTTCTTTCTTTCTTTTTTTGTTGGATAAACCTGATAAGGGGCATGTTCTTTAGGCTTTTTGTTTTTGAAGGGGAAAAACTGAGTATGGACATTTCTTCAGTCTTTTTACTTTGGTGGAAAACATGAAACATGATTATGGACAAGCTTTCTAGTCTTCTTTAGTTTAGAGGAAAACTTGATCATGGACAAGTTAATTTAATTTTGCTTAATATTGATGAATTTAGATATATGGACTTTTTATAAAGTGAATTTGACTTTGATTTTCTTTTCCTTTTCTTTTTTGCAGTAAATGGTGGAAAAGGACAGTTCCTCATATGTTTATAACTTAACTACCAATGTGTTAAATTTTTTCATCCAAAAAATTAGCAGAAGGTACCTGAGAGACTAAATTTGAGACAAGAAAAGAGTCTAAGGGTTAAGTTAAAATACTTTTGAGTACATAGACTAAATTTAAAAAGAGAAAAAGGTTCAAGGACCTCTAATGAATTTAACTCTAAAAAAACTTTAATAGGGTATGAAAAGATACTATGGCCCTGTTTGGTATTGTTTTGTGAATTTTTAAAACTGTTTTTACATTTTTTTAAGACAATAATTTCAAAAATCCTCTCAACACAATTTCTAAAAAATTTTTATTTTTCAAAACAAACCATTTTTTATTTATGTTAAAAACACTACTAAACAGGCCCTATATTTATGGGATTCTTTGTATGAAGTCGTATTTAATTGTCATATTTTATATATTTTATTGGATATGATATAATCTGAATTTATCTATTCATCAAACTTTATTAATCTCTCTAATATGACAAAAGTTTGAAATTGTATCCAAATTTAATCTCTCTACTTCTTTCTCCCTTATAACTATTGACCTAAATTTAATCTAAGAGCTTAGAAACTGTGTAGTAGGATACACACACATTTTTTTTTTTATTGTAAATACTTTGGCAAAAAATTCTTGGTATATGACTGTAAACTAATTGGATGGGGTTTTAGTTTCACGTGATTAACCATCGACCTTCAAAGTTCAAACGCGTTTTTTAATGGTTTCAGGTTTGCCAATTCAGTGTCCTTTGTGCAGCTTTTGTTCCGTTTAATTTTTATGATCATTTCATGCATCTTCTCTCCAAGCCACGTGAAAGGATTCTCTCCAAATTAAATACACTGAAAAACGAGGCTTTTTGGCTACGTGGAAAGAATATATATTATTAAAAATATACTCTAACTAACTACTTATCAAAACTAATCTTTTATTAAAAATTTATAATTTATTAAAAGACTAACTTAACCTTTCTCTTAAAATAGAACCTGCTAGGTTTTATCCTAGTTCGGTCATAGAATTCGCCGTAACCCGTCTCTAATTGTCTGAGCGAGATACTTGATTATAACTTGTTAGGTTCTAACTTAAAACCTACTAGATTTTAATATTTTTTTCGAAACAAAGTGGCACCAACCATCTCTGGTTGCCCGCGTGAGTGTCGAGTTGTAACCTGTCAGGTTCTAACTTGAAACCTATTAGATTCTGATACATTTTTTTGTAACTAAAAAGCACCAACTGCCTTTAGTCAACGGTACAGGGTGCTAGAGCATAATGAAACCCATTAGATTTCATCCTGAAACCTACTAGATTTTATCAAAGAGATGGTTGGAATTGCCAAATTTAGTTTTGGAACCCACCAGGTTCTAACACAAAATCTGCTAGATTTTGTCTGAGAAATCACCGAAACTACTATAGATACTCGTCGATTTTTGTTGTAGATACCACTGTGGTTATCAGTCGGCAAATACTAGCATGGTTACCGACCGATAACTGCCAAGACTGGTAGCACCGCAGCTGTTTTCAACATAGACAAATCACATAAATGCACAAAAAATTACAAAAACAACAAACAAGACCTAAATAATATATGTATATGTATGCATATATATCTGGAAAAGAAATTTGGAATAGAATTTAAATGAATTGTAATGTTTATTAAGCAAATCTTCTCTTTTTTTACCCTACAAATAGAATGTCTAAACCCAAATAGAACTTTTAAAACACAACCCACAGTTCTATGATTGGAAACAAAAACTAAAACAAACAAACAAAAAGAAGAAGAAAATTCAACAAAAATGAATTTAGAGAATCTTACTATTATATATTGAAGAAGAAAAAATCAAAAAAGAAAAAGAAAAAATTACTCTCATCTGTCATTCAACTTGCCAAACTCATCAGTGCTCGATGATAATCTCAAAAGCAGCTTTGTCGGTGACAGAATGGGAATGCTGATGAGCGAAGAGGAAGCAGAGCAGCCTCGTAATCGGCGAGATTGGATTGCAACTTCTCATATCAGGGACTCCATGGCTGAAAGGAATCGAGCTCCATAGTTGTGGAAGTCAAGATCTAGCCTCAGCTTTGACAGTCAGATTGTGATGCCAGCAAAGTTGAGATTGCGACACCAGCAAAGTTGAGATCAAGTCTCAACTTCAACGTCGTTGCAAGATACATTGTCGTCGCGACGAAGATCACAAAGCAAGCTAGATTGACGATGGTTTGGCAAAAATTAATGATGGTCAGGAGGAGAGAAAACAACTGAAGGGGAGAGAAAGAAATGAAAGAGCAGGGGAAGGTGAGAGAGAGAGGAAAGAGAGAGAATATCGAGACTCAAAGACAGAGGAGAGAGAGCAGGGAAACATGAGAGAGAAAGGAGAGAGAGAGAGATTGTTTGGCTAAAAAAGACAGGTTAGAGAGAGAGCTAGACAGAGAGAGAAAATAAGGGTTTTAATTCTTGATAATAAATCATAATGAGCAAGATAGTAAATATATAATTAAAATTTTAAAAAATAAAATCAAGAAAAAGAAAGTTTTAAAAAGTCAAAAATAAAATGACAGGTTTAATAAATAGTGCTATTTAAGGGCATTTTATGTTGTTTTCTCTTTTTAAAAATATTAGTATGATACTTGGAATACTTTTCTAAAAGCCATCATACTTTGATATTAATGTAATATTGTTCATGAATTCCGAAGGTTAGGTTTACCTTTTTTCTTAATAAACTGCAAATGAATTTCATTAAAACTTTAAAGACAAAGAAAATTAGGTAAAGCTAATTAAACAAAGGAAGATATAGATAAGTGGATTTCCTTGTCTTTTTCATTCTTGGGAAAATTACATATACTACCTCACTTTTTAATCATCAATTTTTTATGCCACAAAAAAGAAAAATTCAAAAACAGTTATGCAACAAATTTTCACTTCCTTAAATTTTCCTAAATCTCTCTCTTCTCTCTCCTTCGAAAAATCTCCCAATTAAGCCTTCGAAAAAAATCTTGACATCGTTCCTCGTCACTGGCATTAGTGCTAGAGAAGTTATGCTCAGATTTCGTCCGTCGGACCATCGCTCTCTCTTATAATCTCTTTCTAGTTTCTCTCTGTTGTTCTCAGTGGCCGAGTTCTATATCGAGTGGAGGCAGATCGAAGCCACATCGTTTTTGCTGCTTGGGGAGTGGCCAACGGTGGAGTGTAGGGAGTATTTCTTTTTTTCATTTTTGCTGTTTAGTTTTTGTATTTTGTCTTTTGAATATTTATTGTTGTTTTGTTTTTTTTTTTTTTTTTGCGAGATCTGTAATGTTGATCATCATGGCAAGGTCGACAAGACACAACGAGAAGTTTGTTTCCCGTTTCAATGATGATGCTGCTGGGTGATCTTGTGGTGGCAAGATTTGCTTTGCCTTGTGGCAGTTTCTCGCTCAGGTTATGCATCGTGAATGCAAAAGTTGAGGATTTTTTTGAGACCAAAACCGAAATTTCAAAGATCCTGACTGGACATCATGGGATTTTGAAACTGAAGGCTAATGACATAGTTAGAGACTGAAATAGAGACGAGAGATCTTTGCTCAACTGAAGAATTTTTTTGTAAATTTTCAATTTTATGTAATTTTTTTTTGTATTTTTGTATTGTGATTTTTTGTGGAGTTAGTGAATTAAAAAAAAAAGTAATAAAAAATCAACAGTAGCAGAGTCACCCCAACCCTGATTTTGGTAGTTTTCAGCTAGTGATTTATAAAGTATCTGTAGAGAATAAAACAAAGGACCTAGTTAAATGATGTCATTCTAACAGCGGAAGTTAGTGGAGACAAGAAAACTGAATAGAAACGGCATTGTTAGACTTAAGTGGAACGATGACGTTTCAGTAATAAAAACAAAGAAAAGATGAAAACCGTTCGGAATCAGAGAAACAAGAGGAAACTTCAGAATAATAACCTTAGATAACATAAGTAGACTGCCACGTCAGAAAGCAAATCAGATGGCTCAAAAAACACAAGCGAGTTTTGACAGTTCACGATCAAAGAAAAAATTAAACTGTTCCAACGTCTAAAATAGTGGATCTGACGCTTTGAAAAGAGACTTTAATCATTTCAAAGAATTTTAGTGAGATATTCTAGAGAGAGGAGTTCTCTTGTTTCAGATAATTGTATTTCTTTTTTTAGATCGTAAAAGTTTTAGAATTCAAGTGCTAGATTTGTTTGGAAAGATAGAAAATCACCTAAACAGTATCATAATAATGCCAGCAATCTCCAATCAATGACTGCAAGGTACAATGGTAGCATATTGATGGTAGCCATCTGTAGGGGTGGGACTAGATAAAAATTGTCATGAGGGCGGGAGAGTGGAACTAAATTAAGAAGGCCAAGCAAATAAGAAGATCTATATATCTTTTTTTTTTTTTTTTTTTGGAGAGGGAGCAAAATACAATTTTACGGGAGTAAATCAAATTTTATTGAATTTAATCTACAAAATTAAAAGAAAGAAAGAACAAAAAAAAAAAAAAAGAGGTGGAAGCCCACCTTTGTCTATTAATGACTTCTCCCATGGCCATCTGACTAATTGGCTGCAAAATTTTTAGTATCACGACTAAATAACACTAAATATCATCGCAAAATATTAACAGTCAATGGTTGTTGGAATTTTTAGTACCGTGGTTTGATACCTTAAAGGAACATGGTAAAATACTGCTGGTCACTTGTTGCCTTTCTTCTTCTTTTTTTTTTCAATCACAGCACGATACCACGAAGTATCACGGTAAGATACCATTAGTCATTAGTATGATCATATTGGGAGTATATTTGGTATTCTCAATATGATAGCATAACAAAACATGATATTCTCTGTGACAATATATATATATATATATATATATATTTTTTTTTTTTTTGTCACAGAGCACGGATTATATATGTATGATCATATTGGGAGAATATCATGGCATGATATTCTTTTTTCTCATGGCATAATTAATCAAAGCATGGATATAAATACAAAATGCTAGCAAAGAAACTAAAGAAACATGAGTGCCTCAGAAGTCCTTCCTACTACAGAGAACTTGGCTAAACGAATATCTAGCCTGGAGACTGAGTGTCCGTTCATCCATGCCAAATCCGAGACAACACTGCACTTACTTGTTTTCTATCCCCATGCCAGAGGGATTTGGTTCAGATCAGGCCGGAATGTGAGATGGACAGGTTTAAGTTTGACTACCCTAAAGAGTTCCTACTCCTCTTGTTGAAGCCGCCTGATGCCTTGGTCAAGGGAGCTCGTGTGCTCGAGAGAGAGACAAGTTCGAGTTCATAGCTAGTCCCCAGCTTTCCAAACAATGTTCCAAGCAATGTCATTTAATATTACTTAATGAGTGAGAGAGACAAGTTCGAGGTCATAGCTTGGGCTGCAATCACAATTTCCAAAATCTAGTGAGCTAAAAATAAAAATGTCATCTTAATTTTTTTAAACTTTATAAAATGCTAAATATTTAATATTACTTAATTCAAATTAAGCTACTAAGATAAATACAACATTTTTGGCCTAATATGAGCGATCTATCACATAGTATAAATGAAAATCATGCCATGATATTTGTCTCTATTTATCTTTTTCAATTCCTCACGTGTCAAGATAAATCCTCATGAATATTCTCTCTTCTAATTACCTCACTAAAATAATTAAGATTTTGTACACATTATGAACGATATTGCATTTTGATACTTTTTTTTTTTTGCTTTTACTAATTTTTTCCAACTTTTTATTCCCTTTAAATCCTATGTCTTTAAATGAACCTCATGGAAATACCTTTTGTTTTCAAGATTGTCCGTATTAAAACATTATTCCTAAATTTGTCTCTACTTAAATACCTTTTCTTGCAATATTCATTATTAAAATAGTTATTATTATAAATATTTTCTTTACTAGATTGAGATTTACTCGTTGACATAATTATCAATAATTTTCTTTTTTTTGAAATATTTCATTTTTTAGTAGTTGTCAATACTTTCTTTTTTCTTTTTTTTTTTCATTTTCCCGCACTTGTTTTGCTTGGGTAAGCAAAAATTTTGAGGACGGAATTTCATTTCAGAGGGTGGAGTTATAACAATATAAAATTTTAATTAGTTAGATTATGTATAAATTTAAATTATTAATGTGCCATAATTTAAAATATCATCATTTGCATCAGTTGAATTTAATATATATGTGTGTGTATATATATATATATATATAAATTTTGTTTTCATTTCAAAGTAATTTTATTTCTAATTTAAGTTTTAATTCTTGAATTTTTACATTATTTTACTCATTTCCAAAACTTAACCTATATTTCCTCATAATTACAAAAATATCACCACTTGGCACCTCCAAATTCCTCCAGCAACTTACGTGATATTTTTCCTTAGGAAATTTAATATCTCTTCCCAAGTTTGAGAAATTCAAACAAACTCGCACGTACCAAGGATCCACACTCGTCTTAAAACCCCACACCTCAGACCATCCATCTTCCTCTCTTCTTCTCTCTAACATTTCTCTCTCTCTCACTCACTTTCACTCTCTTTCTCTGTTCTACAAAACCAGGGAGAAATCAACCATAATCTTGCCCAAAATCCGACAGATAAACCTAACCGTCATAGCCAAGATTCAAGAAGAGCTTCCATATGACTTGTGATTGAAACTCTCCTGACTTTTTAAGGAATTTTAAAGGTAAGCTCTCCATACAAGAATATGACTTTTTACACATCTGTTTAATCTAAAAATTTGTTTTAATCTTTCTTTCTTACTCTCTTGAAATTTTTGAAGTTTTAACTTTTATTCTTGAGCATAAGTTGTATTTGTGTTTAGCAACAAAATGAGTTTAAATGTTATAAACAGAGAATAAATTGTTCTTTGGTTCATTGGTATTGTTAAAAACATGTTTTGATTGTGTGAACTCAGATTCCTAAGTTGGATGTTCAATGTTTCTATGATATAAAGTCCAAAAAAATTTGGTTTATGCATGTGGATGATTTGATTGTGATTTGAACAAAATGTTTAAAATGAAATGTTTCTTATGTTCATACATGTTTAACTAAGTGTTTTGGATAAGTTTTATGTATTAAAAATTGATTTTGGTGTGAAAAATCCGAGTTGGAACGAGTCTGGCCGTGAAGAGCATAAACTGGGCTCTGCCCAGTTCTGGTAGGTTTCAATTGACTGCCCCTTTAGAGGCTGATCAACCTGCCGCCTCCTTCCTTTGAACCGGTTGCGCCTCCGAACTTGTGCTATTTTGGTTCCTTGCCATTTAGAAACTAAAAAAAACCACTAAAGGCTATGTTTAAATGTTTTAAAACCTTAGGAAACTCGTTTGTATTCTATAATCATATTTCCACAAAGAGACATACTAATGGTTAGTCTACACATGATGGGGGCTTGAAATCTTTGTTGTGTTCTTATTAGTTATTTTCTGACTCTATTAGAGAATCCTTAAGTTCTAGGCAGCGTCAGCGGGGCTTACTTTGCAGCAAGTTGGATTTGTGAGCATTGGAAATATCTGTAGGTTTTATTGTAAAAGAGGTAGGATACTTACCTCTTCGTTGGTAGCTATGCTTTTAAATTTATTCACTTAATTGTATAAAGATTTGTTTGATACTAAATATGTTTATTATGAACCAATTTATGATAAATTTCTCAGAAAACGTGATTTTTGAAGAAATGTATAAATATGTAAATATCATAAATTTGGTATTTTAGAAAATAAATTTTTAAAATATGATATAGACTTAGAATGAGAAATTCTGAGCATAAATAGACTGTCAAAAGGTAAGCACCTATAGACAATTAGTTTTGAAAGGATATCTACAATGATTGGGTTATGAGATACAACCTTAGGGGTAGACCCCTAAACCTTGAACGAGGCATTCTGTAGCATGGGTGATTGGCTGAAGCACTATAGATATGTTTGATATAAGATATATTGATGTTTTGTGAACTGAGATTTTGGTTAAATTTTTTTGTTTTCCTATTATTTATTTATTTAAATCAGGCTAATTTTGTTTATTTAAATTCAAGGTTTGTAAACTTATATCCAATTGGGCCTTGCTCATTTTTATCTGCTATGTTTTTGTTTGTTTAAACCCCCTTCCTCTTAAGGCAGCATTGAGTTAGTATTGAGATAGTGACTGTTGGAAAAATAATACGCAGCGGAATTTTAAAAATTTTAAATCAGAGTATTTTCCAAAACATAAGTTTGACATGCTATATGTATAAATTAACCTGATCTTACTAACCTCTTACTCGTCGAAAAGCTCCCGAAAACAGTGTAGAGAAGTAACGTTCCAGAAGAGCCTCAACCAACTGGTCTTCTTTGCTATTCTCTATCCACGATCGGAGTGAGTGTGGGCTCACACGTACAGCTCTTCCTCAAGGTGACTCTCCTTCCAATCAATTGAGAGAAC
>CAMOHE010001339.1:0-10833 GCA_946598075.1 Artocarpus hirsutus
TTATCTTTTTTTCAAAAAAAAAAAAAAAAAAACATTTTGTAATTGCAATCTGTTATGGACGTCAAAAGAGATGTCTCTCCACCCTCGTGCTCCTCGTCCTCCTGTTGTGTTGCCGGATATTGCTGAAGTTTGAATAAGATACATTTTTGGCTTAATAAGATATATTGGAACAACTTTGTACTAAAAATTCTATTATTTCCCAGGAAGACATTTGGAAGGACAGAAGCGGAGGGCTTAGCTTTACCAGTGCGCATAATGTTTGTTGGCTGTTGCAACTCCTGTTGAGGATGGAAATTTTGATAACTTACTTCTATCTTGCAATAATGTGGCTCTTATGCAGACTTTTGAACACACTAGATTGAATAGCGCACATATTTTGCTTGTTATAATTTCTTTTAATGTGATGATCGATAATAGATACATATACATCTTAAAATAATATAACATAATAGACACGTTTTAAAATGCTTACAAGATTATAAAGATAAAGAAAAAGAAATATAGATGGCCGGATATAATGTTATATAAAGGAAAAAAGATAAAAAAAAAGGAAGCAAATGAACAAGGAAAGAAAAAGACAAATACAAGATGAAAGAAAGAAAAGCAATGAAGAAAAGAGAATGAATCACACATTAGAAAAAAAATACCAAACCATGTTCTTTTCCCTTTAATATAGGTAAGTGATAGAGTAATGGATAAATATTGATGATACTAAACACACTACAATGATATGCGTTCGGTAAATGTTGCTGTATTAGGCGGTAATGATGTAATAACAAGACATCTGTATCGCTTACCAAATTAAAATTGCAGACAGCTCAAAAATGGGTTCCGAACCTGCGATGAACAGTTTGAAAGGGGGGTGAGAAATTCTTGGAGTCACGGGAATTATCATTTGTTCAAGTGCCCCGAGGTTGGCGCTAAGAACTGATAAAAGATAATTATTGCTTCTTGACTTGGTGGTTTTCGGCTTGCATAGTAAGCAATCCCCCGTATGGTAATCCTCTTGTTCACACATGTTGTGATTCTCAACTAACTACCTAGAGCGCTTGAGAATCAAGTTAGAACTTGAAGTTAGAAACTTAAATACTGTATTGTGTGAGAGTTTTATGCTATGATATATTTTTACTTTATACTGTAATATGTGAGAGCTCTATAATATTTGTTTGGAAAGTGGTTGTTTGGAGGGTTCAAGAGATTTTGAAATCAAATTTTGAATTGAGTAATTGTTTAGTTGTACAAATTTAAAACCCAACTTGAAACTTTGAAAGACAACTTAAGCTTAAATAGTGCTCAAACTCAAAATCACCTCCCCTAATTTTAAGATAGCTCATAGTTTCTCACATGTAAGAAATTTTTAACTTCTTTTTTCATAACAAAACACAATTTCAGATTTTAAGTTCCATTTTTAATCTATACTTTTTCAAACTTTGTCTCAAATTCAAAAAATTTAAATCACCATGATTCGAATATTTGTTTCAATCTTTGAAACAAACAGACTTAGTTATCATACATTCTATTGTCTCTCATGATTGTGTTGTTATTAAAGATTCTCAGACATTTCTTTTCATTGATGACGGTCATTGTTATTATATTCCGTGTAATGGGAAATAAGGTAGTCTGCCTTTTGGCTAATTATATGTTCTCTGAGTGTAAGTTTCGGATATCAAGGTTGTCCCGTTATTTTTAACCACAATAATTTCGGCTGATTTAGCCTCTTAGTCATATTATGCATTATTCCACCAAAAAAAAGACTTTCCACAAAAGAACGTGGGCCAACGGCTCTCAATGCCATTAATCACTTCTTCACTTCTATTTATAAAGTAGTTTGAAAAATGGTAGAAGCCCATGGAAAGGGGATGAACCAGCCATATTGTATAATTTCCAGCTCAATTCATATGAAAAGTACTCAAAAGAAACCAACAGATCTTGGCTCACATGCTAAAAATCGAGTCGTCTAAAGGTATCTTAATGGATTGGGTGCCATTTCCTTTTCAATTGGCCCCAATAACGTGTGTAAAATTTTCTTAACTAAGGATCCCCAAACGTACCAACCATAAAGATGAAGACCATACGTTAGATCATCGAAAGTACTATGCTATCAATTATTGGGTGGTCTACATTAGTCTCACCAATATTGCTACCTTTGAAAGTTTTATAGAATGTTTAAAATATCAATTTTAACTGTCGGTTAAAATTATAAACAGTATAAAATTTTTAATAATTATAATAAAACAACAAAGAAAGTTTTGACAATGTAAAGCGTTCACCTGTTACACTCAACTGATATCTGAAGGGAAGCTTGGATTTTCTCAATTATATTACAGCTACGACAACCATGAAAAACAGAGCTAATAAGCGACAAATCAATAAATAGGCATGTACTCTATATTTAGCTCCCAAATGCATAATTATTTTGATTTTTGCATGTTCAGATCTACCTCGGGATGAAAAAAGAACAAAATCGATGGAACCTAAAACAGAATTAATACAGCACCCCGTACCAGAATTCTAAAAAAAAAAAGAAAAAGGTTAAAATACACTCTTCCCACACGGCATTTTTCACCTCCTCAAATTTGACAGAGGACATCCTATTTACACTGAACACCACAGATTCTTCCCTTATATATAATCCAACCTTCCAATTCTCAATTATTCACTTTTTCATTTCACAACCCAGTTTATCTTCTTCCCTCTCTCTCTCTCTCTTTCTCTCATTTTTCTCCCTGCCTATTGTCAAGTTTCTTCTCTGGTTGGGTTTCGGATGATCTTTCGTTCAAAACCATCCCGGTAGGAATCTGAAACGCAGCCACATTTTGATATGGGTAGGTAGAGGAAAAGAAAAGAAGAAAAAGAACTGAGAAGAGAGAGAATAAAAACAACCATGGAGATTCAGAGAATTAGGCAATTGTTGTTCCTCTGGTGTAGAATCCGAAGCACTCGTGTGGCTCTGGTGGGTGGAAATCACACCGCTGCCAGGTTTTGTTCCCGCTAAGATAACCCGATTCTTTCCCGTTTGTTTATTCTGCATAAAAAAAACATTGTTTTTTTTTTCTTTTATTTCCGTTTTCTGTTCAATATTTCGCATCTGGGTCTTCCACAAGTCGACCATTGAAGCCGTGGTTCGGGTCGGATCTCGCGGTTTCTCAAAGGTGTTTGTGAAAATTCTGAGGAAAAAGAATTTACAGTAATGGAGTTCGTGGGTCCGGGAACGAGAGCCGAGGGCCAAAACAAGATCAAGCGTTTCCATGGTGGAATGACGAGGATGGGATTGGAGTCACAGACCGTTTTGGTTATCAATCTTCCTGATGCGAAGCTCTTGCGCGTAATCTCTCGGTCATTTTTTCTGGCTTTGGTTTTCATCACAATCCCTTGCATTGGGTCCTTTACAAGAGGTTCTAGGAATGGCATTGAGTCCAACACAAATTCTGCTGGTGTTGTTTTCAATCATGAGCAATTGGAATTGCTTCTCCATGATTTGACTGAGGAGGGGCTTTTCAGAAAGAGCGACAAGGCTCTTATAGTTTCCCCTGATGTTAAGAGTGCAATTGATGGTCTCAAGAACGTTGGCGCTGAGCAAATTGTAATGGCAATGGATTCATCTTTGGAGGGTCAAGCTCAAATCTCATTAGTCTTTGACGAGTCCTTTGACTTTGTCTTCGCGTCTAATTTAGCTACGGACGTTGAGTTTGTGGATCGCGTGGTGAAGACAGGAGGAATCGTGGCTTTCCCTTTGAGCAATTATAAGCAAGCGAGTATCTTGCGGGAAAAGACCAATTACAAGATTGTGTATCTTAGGCGGTATTCCTCCACCGTTGTGGCCATGAGGAAGATCAGAACTCGCCCAGTTGATGAGGCGTCAGTTGCATGTTCTTTTGCGAAGAGAAGGCGGCTTCTCCAATCGGCAACTGAGGTCCATAAAGCTGAAGCTTTGAAGGATTTAGAAGAAGTGTTGCTTGAGCCGCCTAGAAGAGAGCAGCTTTTCAAGGACTCGAAGAACTATTCGAGGAAAATTAAGTTCCTTCCGCAGTTGTTGGGGGATGATTTCCTTGGAGGGTTCAGGCGCCGGGTGTTTGTCAATGTGGGGTTGGCTGAACAAAGCAAGAAGGTAACCGAATGGTTCAATCGGAACTACCCAAAGATGAAGCAAGAATTTGAGGTTTATGACCTTAATGTGCTGCCTGAAGAAGGCACATTCAGGTTGGCATCAACACGGAATGATCTCTCTGATTGGCTAACGAAGAATGTGAGCGAAGAAGAGTATGTTGTGATGAAGGCAGAAGCAGAGGCAGTGGAGGAGATGATAAACAAGAGGACAATCCACTTGGTGGATGAGTTGCTTTTGGAGTGCAATAATCAATGGTGGGAAGTTGGGAAGAAGAAGACGAGTGGGAGCACTAGGGCATATTGGGAATGCTTGGCATTGTATGGAAGGGTGAAGGATGAGGGAGTTGCTGTCCACCAATGGTGGGGTTGAGAGGAATTTGGTATTAAATCTATTGGTGTATTACTATGTTTGTCATGTGTGAGAAAGTAATTGTATTGGGATTTAGCCAAAAAAAAAAAAAAGAGCAAGAGAGCAATATTGGGTTGTGTTATGTTTAGGGTAGCTAAGCATTTAGCAGCATGGTAGATAAGCTGCTATTAAAAAAGGCTTTGCAAAAGAAAGTTTATATGTGTTGTTTACAATGTACTTTGTGTGGATGCCAAGGGGAATGGTTAGGTATGTCCTTTTGGCTCCATTATTTAGCAATCAGAATAGATATATCTTTTGTGTCTGCATTATTAACTTCACGCATTATTGGACCCGGCTTTTGTTTAGTGCTATTCCTTCGAAAATGAAAGCCGAAAAAGATCTACAAACTCTTTATTTTACTATTGTTAAACAAATGTAAAACGGTATCTCTATATTTGTCACTATCTTATCACGTGTAGAAACTTCTGTAAGAGCAATAATTTATCATTCCTTGGTTATAAACAAAATTACCTAGATCTATACAAACGTACGCGTCCAAACATGCATGTCAATTTTCTATCTTTGGCTTGTGTGAGAAGCAGAATAAGCACTGCTAATTATGGCACCACCATTTTTGGCGGTTT
Organism: Artocarpus hirsutus; assembly: GCA_946598075.1. NCBI lineage: Eukaryota > Viridiplantae > Streptophyta > Magnoliopsida > Rosales > Moraceae > Artocarpus > Artocarpus hirsutus. The sequence goes on from CAMOHE010001339.1 coordinate 5,101, forward strand.
TTTCCAATGATGGCTCTTGAGGATATCCACTTGTATAATTTTGGCCTCCAATATTCACTTTCAGAAGTCTAGCTATCTAACATTTTTATAAAATATACGTTTTTCTTCTTCTTCTTTTTCTTCTTTTTTTTTAAAAAAAAACCTCCCTTGTTTAAAATCCTTTCATCTCTCTTAAAAGCCTCATGGATCACCCTACACAAGATTTTGTTTGAAAATAAACCGCTTATTAAATGACGGGTGAAAATTGTGTATTTGAAAACTCTGTTTAGGGTGTTTGGTAGGGTGGTTAGAACTGTTTTTATTGTAGTACGTGAGAGCTCTATATTGTAACAACTTTTTTATTGTTAATATAGCATGTGAAGCTTTACACGGTTTATAACTAAGATTATAGTTAAGATCGAGCATGCTAAACAGGGCTAGAGTGAATAAAGGCATCAACTTGAGACCTAGATACCCACCCCCGCTCCAACCCCCCACCCAATCCTAATCCCAAGTCCCAACGTAAGAACAGTGAGAAGCTCCACCCGCACAGCGACATTAATTACAGAAGGAATCTAGTTACCGTTCAGCATCGATGATATTAATGTCATTCTAAATCTTAGTAAAATCACGCTGGGGTAACCTGGTTTGGGTTGTCCACAGTCCACTTATTAGTTTCCTTTTCTGCCAAGAGACCAACCGACATAGACAACCACTGACATTAGAATACTACTCATGGGTTTTAGCAATCTTTTGGGGAAGGCTTTATGTGGGGAGAAAGACTGGTGTTCCAGGGAAGGAGAAAAAAGCAAATAAGTTATCATTCAACAAATTCTACAACTATACATGTATCTCAGCCATTGAACAAGGGTACTACCGAGAAAATCAATGGTGGATGTCAAAAATTCTAGCTAAAATTTAGACAATGAAATACAAGCAAGACAAACATAAACTTGAATTCTGGTTGTTCCAACAGGTAATACAAATCTTTATCTATAGATATTTGTTTGTTGTATGTCGATGGAGCCATGCGGTATTGGACCAGATCCATACTGAGCATTGGCTTCGGCGGCTTGAACCTAAAACCAGAAGGGTATGTTAAGAGTAATTTGAAGTCCGTTTTCTTCTTTCTTTAAGGTATGGTCTTACATGTGACAGGTCTCTGGGAATCTTACATTTGAGAGTAGTTATAAAGCATTAGGGACAAACCTGATGATGCATACTATAGGGATCGGGGTATGGTTGTCCTCCATAACTCATATCAGGGCGGCCAGGAATTGCAGCATAACCATGATCTGAGAACATAATCATTGAATTAAAGATCCAAAATGCTTTTCGTCTCAAAAGGAAAAAAAAAAATATATCTGATATCCTTTAAATAGTTGCATTTTACCGATAATTATAGCTCAATTAAAAAGGAGTAGGCTTTAAGACAACTTACTAGGATTGGCTGCAGCTGCAGCCCTTGCTCGACTCTCCGCATTAGCTTGCTCAGCCTTTAGCTGTTCGATTTCACAAGCCAGGGAGACCATAGCTTTCTCCATTGCCTCGCGGTGCCTCAGGTTATGGAAACGCGTTTTCTTCTCCTGTTCAATTGCGTCCCTATCCATACGTAAAAAATGGAAGATGTCACACTTAAAACTGGTTCTCAATTCTCACTACAACACTAGAATTCCATAGTGCCCTCGCTATGCAATTTGTAACAAGTGATGCTCGAAAGTTTAGAGAACATCCTCATTTTTGAGTCCTAAAATTGCAACCGACATTTCAGCACCCCTAAATGGCACAAGACAGCTTACTAACGCATATCTAGAATCATGAGAAACTTTTTTGCTTTTTAAAGAATTTAAGCGTCTCACGTTAATTGTTGCCAGCGGAATTTCATCATCAAAATGGAGGAAAAAATGATGGAATTTAACAGAATTCAAGACTAATACAAATTTCTAAGTTCAAACAATTGAGCTTGACAAGGCAAATTGAGGAGAAGCCAGTGAAATTTGTCGAAATACTTAAACCCTAGTTCATATATTTAAAAAAAAAAAAGAAAAAAAACCTACCTTCCTCTCTGAATCTCCCGGCGGAGGCTCTCAATCTCGGCCTTGATGGCCGGCACTTGCTTCGCCTCCTCCCCGGCTTTGGCGGCGTCTTCCTCGACCTCTCGCAGCTCTGCCGCGAGCTCCTTCCGGGACGCGCCGAGCTTCTGCACGTCCCCGCGCACCTGATCGAGCTCGGCGCTCATGGCGTCGATCATACGCGCCTCAGCGTCCGCCTTCAGCGAGCGCTCGTAGACGTCCCGCACCTGAGCGTCCCTCTCGGCCTTGGCGGTGGCGGCGGCCGCCGTCAGGGCGCGGAGCTCCTGCTGGGAGGCGGCGAGCTCCTGCTTGAGCGCCACGTGGGTGGCTGCAAGGCGCTGGTTGTCGACCAGGAGGGATTGGATCTCGCGGTGCTGGATGGCGATGCGGTCCTCGAGGCCAGCCGAGGGTTGGACGACGCGGTGGAGGAGGCGGGCGTCGCCCACTGCGGGGTTTTGCCGGGACGGAGGGGCTTCGCGGCGGTTTACGGCGTTTGGTGGCGGAAGGTGTTGTCGTCCAGCCATGCCTCCACGGTGGACCAATTTCCAATTGCTCCCTCTTCCTCGGTCAGCTCTTATGTCACACACCACTTGCCCAATAATTTTTTTCCCCTTATTTCACACACGCTTTACCATTTTCTCATAATAATAATAATAATAAGGATTACGCATAAAAATGATAGTTGTTAGGGTAATCAGCACAAATGGCGTCTCAATTATTCAATAGGTATCTCGATTTTTAATTTTAACAAAACACCTTTTCAACTTGTTCTGTCAACACGCGTTAAAATCAAACTAAAAGCCGCATGTGAGCCATCACGTGACCCTCTAATGAGTAGAATGACAAAAATAACCTCATTTTGTGAACGGATCTTAATTTAAAAAAAAAAAAAAAGAGGACATACGATTATTTTAACATTTGCTCTTTTAGGGCAAGTTTTAGGGTATTAGATACTTAAAATTTGGGAAAATCGCTATGAAAGGAAAATTAGTTAGGAATTGCATGAGAAAGCAAATTGGTGGTGTGATTTTTTCTTCGATGGTGACACTCTTCGTTTGAGAATATGCTTGTAGCTCGTCTTAGAGGGGCCTGGGCTTCCCTCTTACCATAAGCTTCATTCTCTCTTTCTCTCTCTCCATATGTGTAAGTGCTAGATAGAAATTTTCTTTCCTTTTTTTTTTTGGTTGAGTTGTGAATGCTAATCATGAGTTATTTTATACATGTTGAGTTTTATTCTTTTTAACAATGTATTGTTGATTTTTCTGTTGTTGACGAGCGTTTTTAAGTAGTTTGTTCTCTTTGCTGTCGATTTTTTATAATTTAAAATAAACTGAGCCTTAAAATCTCCTAAAAATACAACTCCTTAAATTTTTAAATAAAAAATAGTATTTTTTGTTTGCACTTAAATGGCTTGTTGTAAAAAAAATATTCATGCAGGCATGTATATATGGAGTGAGTTGATGTTGAATCCTCCTAAAATTAGAAAGAAGACGATGACATTGACTTGTTAAGCAGAATAAAATTGGACGAAATTAAGTTATTTACTAAAATATGACCAAACATAATGACACATATTTAAAATCGTGGGCAATGTGACATAATTTAGAGTGAAAATGTAAAAATAATCCATGTAGAACTGTTCAAAACCTAACGAAACAAGATGGAAGAGGATTATTTGCTAAGGAAACAAACTTTAAAGAGACAAAGTAGCATATTTTCAAAATCAGGGAACAAAATAATAGAAGTGTTATTAGGGCGAAACCCTCCTTTAATTTAAAAATTACAGGAAAAAACAATACGGTAAAAATTAGTCATAATTACATTTTGTTGCTCTGACTATATTTCTAAATACTTTATAAAGTTTAGGGGAATAAATATAAATAATCTAATAAATGTTAACAAAATAAGGACCGACATGTCATCCTACTAATAGAGTAATCTGACACTAAAAAGCAAACGACAAAAAACGAAAAAGATTATAGTTTAAACGACAACAAATAGATAACGACAATGAAGTTAAGAATATAATTTAAACGACAACAAATAGATAACGACAATTAAGTTAATATACGACAGATATGAAGAAACGACATGAGAACAAATAACGCCATTAAAAATAAACCATAATGTCTACGAAAGTATCAAAACAACGGACATAAAAAGACATAAAATGAAAATTGCAATGATTTCAAGAGGACAGTGATACGTAACGACGAAAATATGAAAAAACCCTAAAAAAACCACAACAAATGGGAAATGACAATAAGAGATTATTATGTGCGGACAACGAATATGCAAACGAAAATAAACATCAAACGACATAAAAATAAAAACGAGATCAGATGAGAACCAAGATACATATCTATCGGCAAAAATTGGGAGACCAAAATAAAAAGGCCAAAGAATGATATTAAGACAACAAAAAAGGAACGAAAACGACCACAAATGTGAAAATGACAAATAAATATGCACAACTAAGATGAAAACGACAATAATATTAGACGATATATAAACTAAGAGTAATCCGTGATGAATCAACAACCAAAATAAAAATTAGATGGAAATTCTAGCGCATCCAGTTCCATCAAGAGAAAAGGGTGGCTTTTCTTGTCTCCATTTTTCAAAGTGAATTCAAATATTTCAATTAAGTGAAATAGGAGTTATTGGAGGAGGGTCATATTCTGCTCCAACATTGTGTTTAAGGGAATCCAAGGTGTTTTCTTCTTGATTCTAGCTGAATATCAAGCGTTGAGAGACAGTCTAGAATCTGCCACAAACTCAAGTTTGGTCGTGTAGATAGTCAAATCTAACTCTCTAAGTTATTTCATGCTATGAACTCGTCAAATTATCTTACAATATTTTATGCTTATAACAACTATTTATATGAAATTTTCTTTTAAAATGTGATAAATATGTGATTATTTACTTTATTTCAAAGGATAAAACTGCTAAAAAAAACAAAAGTTTCGAAACTAATTTGTCAAAATAAAAAATTTAAAGACTAAATTATTATTATGTCAAGATTTGAGGATTAATAATACTAATAACCTACCTCAGAGGTCTCTAAGTGGGACCCCTTGGTTGGAAATATGTAAACCGAACGGAAGCAGAAGAACATTACGCGCCAATTCTCGCCCAAAATGTCGAAGTCCATTGTTCAGCAAATCTCCCTGCTTCGCTATCACATCCTCAGCAGAAGGTCTGTCTCCTCTTCATTCCTCTCTCTCTTTCTCTCTCGCCTTTCGATTATCTGTCAAAACTCAAAATTTTCAGGCTCGACGCTGTCACACTTCGAATCGTCGAATCGGTAATGGCTTGCAAAGACGTAGTGGAGTTCCAATCGAGCTTGCGGGAGTTCCTCAGGTCTGAATCCATGTCTATCATACGCGAGAATGCAGAGAAACCTCTTGAGAAGAAGCTTCTGGATTTCGAGTTTCTTGTCCGATCTTTCGCTCGTTTAGGCGATATTGAGGTACACCTTCTTGAACTTTCCTTGCTCGTACAGAAATGAAAAATCTCTAATTTCATATTTAATTTGTAAATTCGTGACCTGTATGAATGATTTTTTTTTTCCGCGACAAAATTAGCTTCGGATTGGGTTCGATATTTACCTTTCTAAGCTAACTTTTGCTTACAATTTAGCTTGTTTAGATTCCGACATGAAAAGTAGAAAGGAAGCGAA